>JBBBDQ010001823.1:4897500-5002500 GCA_037127315.1 Ascarosepion bandense | reverse complement strand
CGAGAATATATGAATAAATATATGAATAAATAAATAAATAAATAAATGTATGTATATATATATATATATATAGAGAAAGAGAGAGTGTGCTAAGTACAATTTTACAAAAACATTTTCTTAGGTATTTCTTTCACAGAAAATTTTTTTACTGGTAATAGTAGACATGATTAAGCCCTTATTTAAATAAATAGATTTAAAAGAAATAATCAATAACGTAAAAGTTTACAATACACTTATTAAATTATCTGATGGCATTTCGTAGCGTAACCGCTACTACCAGTTACAACATGTATGCGTTTAGATTCGTCTCCTACAAATTTCTTGCATGTTTCTTGGCTAATATTTTTCAAATCTTAACGATAAAATTCCTTTAGTTCATGTGGTTTTTGCTTTGCGGGTTCTTACTTTGAATTCTCTATTTTGACACTCTGCATAAATTTTCAGTTAAGTTGTGATCTGGAGATTGATATGGCCTTTTAGAATGTCTAATCTATTTTCATTTAAGAATGGTTGTGTAAGCTTTGCAGTTTATTCAGAATCGTTGAAAGACTCAGTTTGTTTCATGCTCTGCGAATGTACACTCTGGCATAGATTTCTTTCTAAAATATTCCTATTATATTCTTCATTAATTCTCTTTGCTATTATTTGTATGTTCCTTACATCTTGGACACTAACATAATCCTAGATGTAGATTGATCTGCCTGCAATTTTTAGTGTTGAGATAGAGTTCTTTGGCGAATATTCAGTACACTATTTCTCAGACTTTGCCACAGTATTTCTGCCAAAAAGCTCAATTTGCATTTTGTCTGATCAAAGTGCATTTCCCCAAACTGATGCATGTTTGATACAATGCTCGTTTCTAAAATCGAGTGCATCAATAACGTGTTTCGTATTAAGTAGTATCTTTTTCACTTTGAGTCCTCGAAAATTTGTAATATCGATCAAATGATCGGCTAATTCTATTCGTACTCACCTTTAATCTTCTTGAAGAATAGCATAGGGCTCGTCACCAACTTTTCTCACTAATAATCTAGCCTTACTTTCCGTTTTTGGGAAAACTAGGGCTTTTTTTAGATGAATATAATGATACGCCCTTCAGTGACAAACTATCGTAGCAAGTGAACTCTGTGGCACCTTTAACTGACGAGTTATTTTCCTACTAGCAGTATAGCCTGGCTTTTCTCGGGTGTAATGAAAGCTTTAAAACTAATCCATGGTCCTGGAGCTCAACTTAGCTTAAAGAATATTTGTGTGAAGTTTGGTGAGAATCGGATAAAAATTGTGGATTTGTATAAAGTACACACAGACAGATAAACAGACATATATCGTGAATTATTCTGAATATCGTTTCTTATGTCTTTGTCTATGAGCGTATCAAATTTGATTTAAATCGGACCACTCCTTCTAAAACCCGATTATTTCGTTATCAATTTTCGATATTTATCGGGAGTACCTCGACACAAAACTTAGCTAACAACACTCGCAGACGCTTATAGTACAACTGTGTCAATTTGCAAGAAAATCGGTTCAGCCGTTTCGGCGTCTATAGGTAACGGACACACACACACAGAGACACACACACAAAGACAAAGTTCCATTTATAAATAAGTTTAGATAACCAAGTCAGTTTGTATTCAGGACAACAATGCTTTTACGAAGGTCTTGATCAATTATTTTGCTTTACCCCATTTTGTCAATATTTAAAGGACTGTTGGCAGAAATAGAATGATGCAATACTTTTAATCAATGATAGAATTAATGTCAAAATTAAACTGAAACGTTGTAAACAGAACCACCTCATCCTAATTTGAAACATTCTAGTAAAATATAAACTCTTGTATAAGAAAAGCAGTTGTAAATAAAAAAAAAACTGTGTGCTTTAAATCTTTCGCTTACTAAATTTGCTTTTTCTTCGTAGAATACATTTTGAAGATTTAAAAATATCTGTTTGTTTGACTAAATGTCTAGGTATATGTTCTACGTGTAGTGAAAGTATTATTAATTTAACTGTATGAGAAATACCTAAAAAACATTTTTCGAATGTGTTGTGAACTTCTGCGTGACATTATACATATATATAAATACATACACACACACACACACACACACACATATATATATATATATATAGAGAGAGAGAGAGTTAGTGAGTGAGAGGCACGCTGAAGAATGTAGGTTCTGTGAAATAACGGGTAGCGGAGAGCAGAGTATGGGTAAATAGCGTAACAGACTGTAAGTTATAACCTGGTGTGGTGAAAAGTCTATGAAAATATATGATCTGCACTCAAAACCGAGAATTGCTTTTTTTTATTTCATCGCATAATGATTTTCTAAGCGTAGCTTAGACGTGATCCACAGCCGAATTTATCGCACCAATTGACGCTTAAACTCACTTTTCAGTCATAATTGATCTAGCGAGACAAGCTTGCAAACCATTACACCACGTCGAATTATTACAACAATCTCACCTAATACATATAGCAGATTTTAAACTATAATTATAATAAATAGACATACATTTCAGAAGAATGTATCAAGACATTTTCCTTACTTGCAATATTTTACTTTCTGTGAAATTACATACAAATTACATAAATATTTTAGTGATGGAAAATAATTTAAGCGGGACAATGTATAAAATGGAATGAACAGAAATGAGAGAAACCGATATATATATATAAAAATGTTCCTCTCTCTGTGTGTGTGTGTGTGTGTGTGTGTGTGTGTGTGTGTGTGTGTGTGTGTGTGTGTGTGTGTGTGTCCTTTATACAAATTAACAATTTTTATCCGATTCTCACAACACTTCACACAAATATTTTTTAGGCTTCCGGGCAGGTCATGGGCTACCTATTCTGTTCCGATTTGTCCCTCGATATCGGAAATCGATATCCTGATATTAGAACAGGTCTGATCAAGATCAGGATTTAAGCCATTTTATGGTGGTTCTTGCTGCGGAATTTGCTGTAACTAGGTAAAATTATAGTTTTTAGTCTCAAACATTAGTAGATATCAGAAGACCCACTTTCCCCTATATCGGAAATCGGTACCCCTGATATTCTAAGAAATATGATCAAAAACTGATATTCAGCCATCAATATGGCTCATTTTCTCTAATTTTACTCCCCATGGGTACGATAAGTTTTCATTGACTTACTTAGGTTAGTTTATCCTTGAATGACTTATTTGACTCCGATGTTGTAAACCGATACCACGATATCATATCGGGTCTGATCAAAATCAGGTTTTCAGCCATTCTATTTTAGTTTTTGCTTCGGGATTTGCTCTAAGTAGGTATAATTGTAGTTCTTAGTCTCATCCAGGATACCATTTACTCAGAGGACTTATTAAGCATTCAAAATTCCGTTGTCGACGTAAAAGTTTTTGACATCGATACCGGAAATCAAAATTGGACATACATCCATTCTTTTTAAGAAGTTCTACGTAAGCCGAAGCATTTTTATCCTAGATGCCTGATGAAGACGCTTATACGGAAGAATAATATGAATATTTATAATATATATTTAACACCTCTGTTATATTGCAGCACTATTTTATCAACAGCCTCATTCAATGCGCAATATATATATATATATATGTGTGTGTGTGTGTGTGTGTGTGTGTGTGTGTGTGTGTGTGTGCGCGCGCGTGTGTGTGTGTGGATTAAATTAAAATGGATAGAAACTTTCTGACAAGGCTTCAAAATTTGATACATTGGAAATGTTGCCTGAAACGAGAAAAAAGATTCAGCCGCGCAGATTATGCATTTCGCCAATTTAAGACTTTTTCGGATCCAAAACTAAAAAGGTAAATGCATGGAAGTGTAAATTATGTACGGATGCATACATACATGCTTTTATCTCTGTGGTTGGGTATTTGACGAAGCCTTAACTAGGCGAAATTTTCATCTGTTTGATCGAATCTCCTCTCTCTTTTTATGCAAAATTTCATGAGTCATCATATATATATATATATATATATATATATATATATATATATTATTCATCCACATACATGCCTGTTTCTCTGTATCACAGCTCATCAGTGTGGCTAACACATACAATTGCTTCTAGCCGGAAACGAAACTCGACCGATTTGGGATAAGTCCGAGTCCCCACTGCCTAAGCCATGGGCGCATGGGATTCTTCTTCTTCTATGTGCTTTGTCCTTTCAGGACGTAGGCGAACATGGCCTTTCACGTAGCGCTATCCCTGCTGGATCTTAGCACGCTCTCTCATGTAACATCTCGCAACCAGTCATCCACCTGCTCAGGCTCTTCAAATATGTTATCCGCTGCTTTCCTCTGTCTCTTTTTCCCTCTATTTGGCCTTTTTGTATCATGTTCTCCAAGCCCTCTTTACTCATTACATGCCTCAGGGACTTAAGTTGTCGCTTCCTGATGAACAATATTAATTTTTTTTTCGTTGCCATTCTTTTCTACACCTAATCATTGCTCACATGCTCGGTTCATGATATCCGCAGCATAATTCTGTAGAACAACATTTCAGCTTTTTCAAGTTTTTCGTTCATCTTTGATGATGTTGTCCAACATTCACTGCCATATTTAAGAACTAACTTCACATAGCAATCTAGTCCAATATTCTTTGTTTTTAGTGAATATATGCTGTGTCTTACTACTTTACTCAGCTTCTGGAACGCGTCGGTCGCTATGTAAATTCGCCTTCGCATCTCTGTGTCGCACTTTTCGTCTTTTGTTAGAAAATTTCCTAGGTAATTAAATTTTTGTACCTGTTGGATTTAATTTATCCCACCTGTATTTGGCATTTTGGGTTGCTCTTTTGTCTGATGACCATACATTTGGTTTTATTGCCGGCTATTTGTCGTCCTTTTTGTCACTCTCTTCGGCTACCTTTTGTAGGAGTACTTGTAGTTTTCTTTCCGTGTTTCAATCGGCACTGTATCATCTGTGTATATTATGCTGTTCAGATTGTTGCCTTCGAAGATAAATCATGGTATAACATCCAGGGTCCTCCAAAGAATCTCGCAGTACAAGTGGAATAGATCCGGTGCAAATACACATCCTTGTCTTATGCCGTTTTCTATCTTTGTAAATCTACTGCATATAAACTCATTCAGGTGATAGTTCGATGTAGTAAGCACTCCTTTGCACCCGGATTCTTAATCAGTGCTACGAAAATCGACTTGTATATGTCGTCTGGTATATACCACTATATTTAATATTATGAATTATGAATTTAATTTATTTCTTCAATTTGTATTATGCCGAATTCTTCCGGGGTTATCAGCAGCTCTATTACAATGCCGTATGGCCTAGTTGCTCTGTTCCCATTCAGTCTTACCATTGCTGATTCCACTTTAAACTTTAATATCTCCGGTCCGTTCTCATCTTTGTGTATTATCGGTTATTCTCTCTCGTCGTAGAAGAGATCTTTTATATATTCTTGCCATCTTTGGAGTATTTCCTCTTTTTCAAATATTATAGTTCCATCCCTTTTTTGACCTGTCAGATTTCTTATCTCTTTATACATGTCTGCTTTTTTTCTCCTGCTCAGTCTCTCTACCTCAACACATTTTTCGTTGAGCCATTCAATATAAAATTCAACTCTCTTGGTGTGTTCGTCCCGATTTGACAGGTCGATTTGATAAAGCACCAAAATGCCGGGTTTAACAGATTTTTTCTTCATAAATTAATCCAATTAATTGAAGCTTTATTACAAAATAATCTTCTTGATTTCTTTAGGTATATCTCTAAATCAACGGGAAGTAATCTCTTGACATCATTGTATACGATTTCTTCAATTACACACAGGCATACTCACACATGTCAACACGCATTCTTAGGTTCTTGATTTTTAGGTGATCTGTGGATAAACTGTTCGACAATCAACGGCTGTTTTAGAACCGTTCTGTTTAGCATTTCTCATTTTTTGGCCATTTAAATTATTTACTTTTCTTTCCCCAATCTATGAAGTAGGACTAATTATTTGAAACCAACAGTCGGCATATGTGTGTGTCAGAAGTGCACCAAATGTCTCGTTCACAACCATCAAAAATGCCAAGGTAGCAAACATCAGAATTCCTTTGAAATAAATTTCTCTCTCACTCTCTCTCTCTATGTGTGTGTGTGATCTTCAGGTAATATTTTAAAATAAATGGTGAAAATGACCTATTTAGAAAACATGAACTAATGGTTCTTAGAAAAATTAAGGAATTGTAGTTGGAGGAATCTAATATTTTAGGTGTGTCAATGTTGCTTGAAGGTGAGAATTAGGTTGAACAATGGAGTTGAAAATTAGGGTCACGAACGAAAACTAAGTGATGAAATGTCAAAATCATGACATTTTAATTTTGTCTGGGTAATTTACATACTGGGACCGTACGATATTTAAAAGGGTAAGCAAAAAGTTTGAACAGCAGGTTGAATTTTAGGTCTTTTTTTAATTTTGATGTCGTACTACTTCATCTGTTAAAGGGGCTGGTGTGTTTTGCTCAGAATTAGTATTAAGTAATTATTGTATACTAAGTTATATTGGAGTTAAGAAAACCAAATATGTTAGATATGAATATTTATGTCGGTAAAATAAGTTTTAAGTAATATTATAGCATAAGTTATAAATGAGCAACTGTAATTAACTATATTTTAGAGAAAAAAACTCGGTGTTTATATCAAACCGTCGATTCATCCCTACGATTTAACAATGCATATTTTAAGGATATTTAGTAAAATGTCACCTGAAGAAAAACGGGAGTGTTCTGAATCATGAAACCTTTTTTGTATTGATGTAATTGTTTTACGAATCATTTTAATAAAAAAGAAATTACATTATTAACTTCTACTTTATATTGAACAATCTTAAGCATTTTAATCATATTAAATATACACGTATTAGTATTGAAATTTTGTATTCACCTGATCTCATTCATGTTGAATTTTATAACAAAGCCCCAAATGTTCTACATTCTACAATGTTTAAATATTCAGCACATTTTTCACAACATTTGAATTTAGGTACTTTATCTTTAACTTTTGCGAAACATACAGTGAAACAACAATGCTTTCTTCTTATGCTACCTGCTTACCAGCCAAAAGTAGGAAAATTGTGTCCAGAATGCCTAAATATTGAACAGAATAGAATATGAAAATAACACTGACCAACTAAGAAAGCTAGAGTCACCATAGCTATCTACGTGACACGTTCAACGAAAATAAATATTTCTGGCTGAAATCGCTCTTTAAGCCGGGAAGTATAAATAAAATAGAAACGAAAATAGGGGATATGCAAATATGCCAACACTTGATTTATTTCTGATTTAGACGAATCTTCGTGGCAAGGAGATTTATACGATATTCTAGGATTAGTTAGAAGGAAATATTCAGCATGCAATAAAGAAAACATCTGTCGAAGAAATAAGCAGTGACGAGTACACAGCTGAAAAACAGATTTTGTGACAGATCCAAATGTCAATCTTGAATCGGAATAAGGTGGTCTTATAGTGAAAGTACATGTTAAGCTGACATTGACGCCCGCCAAAGGAATTACGAAGCTCGGTAAAAACGGAGAGTGTATCTGACGTAGTGACTTGAGACGGAGGGTTGATTTATTGATCCTTGTTTAAAACTTTAATGAAGCCTTTACGAAATTTAGCCGAAGTTTTGTGCATTTCGATCACGTTGCAGTACGGTGTCTTAGCAAAGTGGAAACAAAGCCATAATTCTACCGGTATATTTTCTTTTCTTAAAAATAGGTCAGATTCATACGCTAGCGTTCGAAAAGACGAAACTCAAACGTCAAATCTATACGCAAATATTGGAAAATAAAATTTTTCCTATATGTTTTGACCAGAGGTAGTTGATAGTAATCACTAACCTTCTGTATCAATTGTGGCGGGAGTTGGTTTATATAAGGAAGCAACTTTATGAGGAAGCAGTCAGTGACTTTTACTGAATTAATCATATGGAAAGAAACACGCTGCTACATTATTAGACGTTAGATTTGGTGATTGCAAGGTTGTCATTTAATATTAGACGAGCGATTACTCAATTACTTACTCAAATACTATACTTTCCTACCAGTCACTCTTCTAAATCTGAAAGGTATATACTTCTACTTGATCTTTTCTTATATCCTTCCTGGAATCATGTACTGCTCTGCAGGTCTGTATTCTAGACAATGTTGACAACGCAGTAGTGTCCATAGATATGTCTTTCTGTTCTTCCATCAGGCAAGAACAAGTATTAACAAAACATCTTCATTGTATCAACACTTCGATTAGAACCCCTTTCTTGATTTTCTTTCGAAACACCCCTTGAAATGTTTATCATCCTCTGGTGAAATGTGAAAATGTGGTCTTTTCCTGGATGCGATCAAACCTCGGTGCTTGCTCGTTAACAAGTAAATACAAAATAAAACTACAATATGCTTGTTTATCTACTACTATTTCTGCCACTATAACCAACAGGAATCCCTTATTCCGGCTAAACTAGAAGTTCTGTTGCAGCATACGTCTCTTTGTCACCACTTCTAATAAATGTATGTAAGTACTTAGAGAGACAAACCAACTATTTGCTGATAGAATGAAACAGTGTATAAACATCAACGTTCAGTTCTATTGATTACAAGCAACTAAGCAAGATACTACCAAACAAGTGCACATGGGAGGAGGAGGATGAGTGGTAAGAGATATTAATGAAAACCACAGCATGACCAGAGTTGTCAAAAAGCAGACCTACATGGCAAGACAAGTATCAGGGATTGTTGATAGATGAAGCACAAAACCGAATGCATGGGACACCCAGTGAGGTTCTAATTCACTACTCAGTTTTAATAATTTTAACAAAACAAGCTTGCTAACCATTACCCCACTTCGAGGTGGTCAAAGTGTCAGTGATAGAAATGAAGCAGAGCTCTAGAAGGGAAGCGTGCCATCCAGGATTACGTGTTGAAATTAGCCACCTGCCTGAAGTGCTGAGTGACTGAGAAGTTCAGCTTATGATGTCCAACAAGATCAGTGACGGAGTTTTCTAGCCACAGGGCATGGTGGGTATTGATATCACCGAACACAAATATATTAGTGAACTGGTTACAGAAAATGTCCATATTATAAATTGTATTAAATTATAATCGGTATAACTTAACAAAAAGTTTTGTAGAAAAAAAACTAGACAGACACTTTGTTGGCAATTTTTTTAAATAATAGATCCAGAGAATATACCATCAGATTTAATTTCCATTGCAGTTCATTTTATCTGTTTCGCAAAGGCGTATTTTGAGTGATCTCAAAATACCTAGAAAGCGATGTTGATCTCTCCATTTACAAGATCATTCTATATCTCAACTAGGAATACATATATCGACTGGATAGCCCGACTCATCATCAGTAGTTTGTCCATAGAATATTGTCCATAGAAAACAGGATAGCTGACTTCAAAGGGCTAATTCGTTTGTGATGATGTATGTGATGTTTAAATAATTAGCGCCTATTTCTTCATATCCCTGCATGTAAATGAACATTGCATAGTATAGGAATAGATTAAACCGACCGAAGATTTCATTTCCTCCTTGTCGTACTCCTGATAAGGTTTTGTTTCTGTGTTGATGTCTACGCAGAACCTGTAAGATTGTGTTGACCGATGAAATCTATTAAGTCCAGATATTCAAGTGATTCAGAAAATCGAGGTTGCTTTGTTAAAGTTGAAAAGTTTATATTGAATTGGTCATATACTGCAGTATGAGCAAAATAGTTAGAATAATTTTCTATGAAGGTATGCAATCCTCTTGAGTTGTTTGAAGACACATATACGACCAGATCATCTCTTCTTTTTTTTATATACCAGTTCTTTTCATGGTGTAAACGATCAGTTATTTTTCGCTACCTCTTGTCGCTCTTAATATCTTTCTCTTGGAAACTCTCCACTATCGACCTGCTCAAGCCTATCAAGCCGGTCTCACGCTGCTTCTCCGTGTCTCCCCTTTCCAATATTCGTTCCCTGAACATCCGGTTCTTTAAGACCTATTTCCTAGTTCTTTTTTCTTTTATGTTCACTGTCCTTTCAGGATGTAGGCAATCATGGATTTCCATATCTCGCTATCCCTGGTGGCTCATAGCACGCTTTCTCCTGTTCTATCATGCAACCCTCGTTGCGTCATACACCTGATCAGGTTGCTCAAATAGGTTATCCACTGCTTTTCCTGGTCTTTTTTTATTATCTGGCCTGGTAGTATCAGGTGCTTTAAGCCCTCTTCCTCATTGCTTGTCCCAGGAACTTTAGTTGTCTCTTCCTGATGCTCAGTATTCATTTCCTTTACGTTTCCATCCTTTCCAAAACCTTATCATTGCACACATGCTCGATCTATGATATCCGCAGCATCCTTCTGTAGAACCACATTTCAGCTGCTTCAAGTTTTCCTTCATATTCGATGTTTCTTTTTCGTTTGATTTCTCTCCAAAACTTGTCATTGCTCACAGATAATGTCCATGATATTCTCAGCACCCTGATCCTTCGAGTTTCTTTTTTTTTTAACCCAGGAGAGATCTTTCAGCATTCGCGGTCATATCGGAGGACAGATAATACATAACAGACCAGTACTCATTTTTTGTTTTCAATGAAATATTCCTCTCTCTCAATACTCTGCTCAAGCTTAGAAATGTATCTTTGGCAATGCCAATTTTTTTTAAGGATCTCAGTGTCGCTCTTTCTATCCTCGCTTAGAATGCTTCTCAGGATTTTAAACATTTGAACCTGTTTGATTTGTGTGTCTCCTACCAGAACGAAAAACAAATCTTAACTTTACAACTTATATATTATGGCTAGCCACAATTCTCTTTTTCAGCAAAATGAATTCTCTCTCCCAGTTTTTTCATTGTCAAATGCAATTGCGTTACCACTATATCAAATAGCGTTGTGGAACGACAAATCGGGGTGCCGAGTTCGAATTTCAGTTGAATTCCTTGCATTTACTTACGCAAAAATACTCTTGGGAAAGGTATTAATCCGTCTTTTCCCTCCAGCTATGGGTCAAATAATAGGACCGATTGGGTTTTCTAACCTTGGCTGGCAACCAGTCTACCGCAGAAAGCACTGGCATCCTACTGTGGGGTAATCTTCTGCCCAGTCAGTCATGTCTATTTCGAGACATGATCGCCCAAAGCGTGTATCACTTATAGCACTTAACTGAGTGACTATATCAATTATTTAACATTGTCTGAAGAATGATAAATAATTGCCTTCTTTTAGGTTATCATACAGCACGGTTAATGTCTCGAGCAGTTTCTCACTATAGATTTCAACAACTGCTCGACTCAGTTTGTATATAGCACATATCAGACAGTTTTATAATACGTGCTTATCATGTGATATTATATTTGTACTATCGTTGTAGCACTTGTAGAATTATTAGTGATAGTGTACTGCACAAAATGAAGGTGAGTTACAATTATAGGTAACCAAATTGTGATCAGCTTGACACCTGGACTAATATTGGCATACCAGTTACATGAGTCATTGAGAAATAGTCGCAATATGGAGCCATGTTTGTATAAAAGTAACACAAAAACTTCTGCTAGTTTAACCCAGTCCGATCTGATAGTTTACGTTATCTATATATGTTCAGATGTATCCCGAGATACCTTGGCGTTCAAAATGGACAAAGTGACCCTTCATGATACACTGGCAAGATAATCCACCATCATTATTATTATCTGTATTGATATACAAAGAGTACATAGAATTATTCTATTGTTTATTTTACGGCAAGAATGTCAAATAATTAAATTCTGAAAAATATGATATCATCGCTTTCTCTTATCGTCTAAAGAAGACAATAATATAAAAAAAACTTTTAATATCAGTTAGTAATGGCTGCTTTTAGTATTGACTTTTATTCATTTAAATCGTATCACGAATGCTGCGTTGAAAAATGTTTTTGTATATTTATAGTTGATCAATGGTCAGATAAGATTTTTCATCGTCTTTATTCTAAAAGTTAACAAACATACTTCAATATCTTATCCAAATATTTAACTATAGCATCAGGAATGGACTTGTAAAAATAAATAGACTGAAATTTCAGACGCTAAACATTCTAAGAAATATCTTTTATCTGATAAGTTAAAAATGCCAACATTTCTACTCATAGAATTATTTAAACACATTACCGATTATCGAATCAATTTGAAACCTATTTTAGTTTGTTTTCTATATAAATTCCAGACCAATATTTGGCTGAAAATAAAAAAAATTGATAATCGGAGTAGACATTTGAGCTTGCATTTCATGTTGCCATTTAGTCTAAGTTTTCAGCAAATATTGAATTTTTGAATAGCATACTCACACTAGGTGTATAATGTCACAACGACTTCATAATTTAACTTCCCAAATTAACGCTATTGTTGTGAGTAGATTTGGTCAGCAAATAGTGCTAAAAATAAAAAGTAAAAATATCAGAAGTAAAATAATAGTCCGTATTAAACCATATATTATAAATGTATATGTATACACTGGAGTTGCATGCATACATTTTTCGGTTTGAAAAACTAAGTTTTCATTTTAAACAAATTATAACGTGAAAAACATATAATAATATTTTGTTGCCTGTTCTAAAACGAAGGTTAGTAAATGATTTTCCTAGACAATGGTTCATGCGTTTGATCATCACTTAATATTAAAATATTGGATTGTTAACCTTGAAAATGTTTATTAAAGATTTCCAAACCGATCGATTTCCTCCCAGATATTGAAAGAAATTTAGCAGGGTATTAAATAGTTTATATAGTTCCAAAATTATTAGTATTTCAAATAGTGGAAGATTATAAAATAAAAAGCCTTCATATTAAAATTATCTTATGCCATTAATGTCAAAACATATAGCAGCAAGGATAATTATATTTGATAAGATTTTGGTTTATATAGTCTTTCTTCAATTATTGCCCCCACCAATGTAGTGTTGCGCTATAATGAGTTTAGTCAAATTCTTCCTCTTATGTTTACATTAAAGACATTATCAGCGATTTAAAATTAATTCAATAAAACCGACACGGTTAAAAAGGCGTTGAGTAAAATTTCACCTCCTGTATGTGGTAATAAAACGAAAACAAAAAGAATAAGAAATGATACTTAAAAAATAGAAACAAAATATAACGTGAAAAATATGTAATAGTTAATTGCCTTTTCTAAAAGGTTGGTTAGAAAGATATTATTCTAGACAATGCTTCATTAATATTAAAATATTGGATTGTTAATGATTGAATAGTGGGTTTTATGCGGGTTTTGTTTGATCGTCTCTCGTGATCAAATGATTAAGACACAGTTTCGAAAGCTTACGGAGAACGCTTATTTATTAATATTCTCGATTATTCAGGCAAGTAGATGTAAATTTATATACTATTTAATTACATAAACAAATCAGAGCATATACTCAAATACGATTAACCATTAAATATTGTTTAAAAAATAATTAAAAATACATAGGAGTGATTTCATTCAATGCTAAAACAGACCATTCTATAAAATCGTATTAAAAATTAATTATGCCTAATTACTAACGTTTCAGATGAAGTCGGTCAGGTTGTACTTCATCAGGTTTCAGTTCAGCATAAGTTATTAGTATCTTGATTTTTTCTGCATATTCTTTATTGATATTCTGGAAACTAGAAACTTATGAGAGCATGAGGAAATAGAGCCCGCTATTCAATCTTTGTAGGATCGTTTTAATACTGTGTTATATATATCTTTGGTAAGGCGTATCGGTATTTCTTCCACAGACCGTCAATCGATAGTTCTACTGCAACGTTTTGACGCGCATGAGGGGGATCCTTTGGAGAGAGCTACCGGAACTTTGGAAAGCGAATTATTGAATTCTTCACGACGATCATGCACCCTGTCACTATGCTCTTTTCACTGGTATCTAGCCAAAATCAAACTTGTATCGCTTCAGAACCTGCTTGATTTAGTACCTCTGGACTTCCATATCTTCTCCAAGCTAAATATTCTGCTCCTACACATCGCCGCTTGAACATAACTAATCGGAGAATGTCATCGACTCAGTTACGGTCAAACAATTTCAGGTTCGATGCCAAAAGTGACAGGAACATTGGGATCTGTATATTACAAAGGATTATAATATTTAGAAGTGGGATAATGCTAATAAAAAACAGAAAAGTATATTAGTTTTGTTTTTTAAGATTTTCGGGATTGTTTTTAATATTGTTGTTGGGGATTTAGGATTAGGAACAGCACAAAATAATAAATAAGCAAAAACTGATATGGAAATAGAAATGTAGGTTATATTGAACGTAATATACAATCTGGAACGCGGGGTAGTCAGCACAGGAATACTATTAGTAGGAATAAATATATACAACTCTTGAAGTGCAATAGTATATCCGGTTAACTTATTCGACCTGAGTAGCGCTCAGAGCTAGTCTGGTAACTGGGTAACTTAGGTATCTGTCGGAACTCTCCAATAACAGTAATGCATCTCTACGATTACTCTCTACTGTAAACTGCAGATACTAGTGGGATTCTACCTCGCTGTTCTCACTATGGCAGGATTATATATACAATCAGTTGAATCTATTATCATATACAAAATAGGGGAGATCACACAACAATCGTATATATATATATATAATTATTAATATATATATAGAGTTATACATGGTTTTTTGTGCAATGTGTTTGCCACTATAACTGAGCAGGTTAATACTGAAAATTATTGAGGACAAGCTTATTTACAGTGTCAAACTCTATGCACTAAAACTATCACTCTTCACTCAGATATCGAGCACTTTAAGATGAATAACATACTTGCCAAAATCAGTAAACCTAATAAATCTTGGCGCTAAACATTCTCATAAATCAAAACTATATATATATTTTTGTAAATATATCCTATTTTTTTCTAAATATATCCTATTAAATTTTAACAGACAATGAATGTTTAATATGTTTAAAAGTGAAAGGTACTAAACATTGTATTTTGGCTTCAATTTCAAGTGAAAATAAAGAAAAATTGTCCAATATTTAAGTATTTTTATTATGTTGATTCTAAGCTTTCGACTCACATGAGCCCTCTTCAGAGAGGTTTCTGGGACTTTAACATCTACCAACAAAATGATTTTGTCCTTTATTGAGAGATGGCTAAACAACGATAACTATCACGGAATAGCAGACGCAGATTGTAAATTTGTAATGAAGTTCTACGACATCAGACCACGTAAGAGACCAAAATGATATATTCTTTCAAATCCATATTCTATAGAGCATTACACAACATAAACGAACAATTGATAACAATGTATTTCCTAACTCTGTCACTGATTAGCAAATTAAAATGTATCTCAATAAACTTAGTGATACCTCTAACAACACTGAAAATATTAATTATAAGAGTGTACGTCAAAATAAACATAACACTATTAACTTATACTCTTGCAACTAAATGCAAAATAATTAATAATTTTAAAACAATTAAAACAATTGATCTCATAGTCTCTAATAACCCGACAACCACACATCTAAATCCTCTACAGAAAACCAATGTACTGTATTAATTTACATGCCTGTTCAGAGATTGTGTCTCTGGGACTAATAATGAAACCACTACATATATTGGTTTTACTACAACCACGATATCCCGTAGACGTACCTGTCACCTTTCTAATCAGAGATTAATTAAACATCGTTTCTTAGAAAAACATAGTGTGTATGTAATATCAGGCAAATTCTAGTCAATAACACAATAATACTCACTCATACACAGAGTAAAAAGAACCTTCGGATATGTGAGACCATCTACATTAAATCAAAGCAACCCACACTTAATATAATCACATTTCAATCTGGTCATAACACATTACATTGCATTTAGACATATAGTTCTGTTAACATTTCGGTCTCTCACGCGTTGTGACGTCATAGAACCACATTACAAATTTATGAACAGCGTCTGCTATTCTGTGACAGTTATCGTTGCTTAACAATGTTTTCTGTCAACACAAGATATAATTATCTTTGATGGTGGATGTATTTATGCTAACGTCACTGTAACCTCTCTGAAAATTGATCATGTGTGCCAAAAGCTTAGAACAAGCATAATAAATATATATCCAAATCATGGACAATTTTTGTCTTTATTTTCAGCTGAATTAAAAAAAAATCCGTTGTTTAGAACGGCTCATGATTGAACATAATAGACATCCATTGTGTGTTGTATTTAACAGTATATATTCTGAACATTATCTGTTGTTTCGATACACTATATATAGATGAAATAAAAATGTAATTTTTATGCATTCTATATTTATGGGATAGTGGGCTTAATATAAAGGATAATTATGTAGACATAAATATAAAAGCTGATATAGAAGAAAACACCCAGCAGCGATTCGCTTAAGCAGGAAACACACTGTGATATATATATATATATATATATATATATATATATATATATATATATATATATGGAAAAGCTATTGCGCGTGTTTATAGGTGCTAAAACATCTGCCTTCTTCTACTGGACGCTCGTGGTCTAGGGGTAGAATCGCCGCCGACTGACGCCAATTCGGTCGAGTTCCGTTCCTGGGTTAGGAAGCGACCGGAGTCTAAACCGTATTGATGAGCTGTAATACAGCAAAACAGATCTGTCTGCGAATGACTATAGTATTTACGCTCTCACACCCTGATTGAGCACTCTGGGAGAGTGGTAGACATTGTAAACAGTAGCTACTCCGGCATTTACGCACCGGTCATTCGATAAAGAATTGGAGCACTCTAGCTATTAAGCGTGTTTATACCGGAGTCTAAGCCGTATTGATGAGCTGTAATACAGCGAAACGGATCTGTCTGCGGATGGATGACTATATATATATATATATATATATATATATATATATATAGTCAGCCATCCGCATATATATATATATATATATATATATATATATATATATGATAGTACAATATCACTATACCTCGTGAGAAAGAAGCCTGTATTAATATACCTGTTCTCAATTACCTTCAGCTACTCCACCCTTACACAACGATGAAAAATGTGTTGATGATTTTTACAAAAATTCTTAAGTTTATTTGAAGCTCCGCAAATTGAACATTCATGGGACAAGCATAAGGATTATACATAAGCTAGACAAGGTTCTGATAAACGAAAAACTTGGCAGGATCGATATGTGATATCATTTTCTATGGCAATGACATTTGTTTAGACAATCTCTCCACTGAAGAGAAAAAAAAAACGAGAGGCATTAAAAATGTGATGCTAAGAAGGATACCGAAAACACTATGGACAGACCGAGTAATCAAACGGTGACTTCAAAAAAAATTTAACAGAAAGCTCACTTTTACCCCGAGTCGAAAAATAAGTTTAAAATCTTAGTACATTTAATGAGAGGGGTAGAAAATTTAAACTTCACTGATCATATTGATGTTGAAACGTAAGGGCATGATCTTATCAAAGGGAGAAATAGTAAACGCCACACAAGATAGGAAGATGTGGAGAGCCTGATAATAGAAAGCAAAGCTGTACATAAAGGAAGAGGTTAAGCACATTCTACCAGATGAATAATTTTGATAAATCGTACTTGGGAAACGTCCATCATTTTACTTCAAATCGAAATATTTCGAAGTAAACCTTTTTCGAGGTGTGGCATGTATTACATCATTTTGTCAAATTTCTACAAATGGCCGAATAGTTTGACAGTTTTTTTCTTACTATCTCTGTATCTATATAACGTACAAATTCATAAATTTAATTTAAAGGCTAATTGTTAGAGTCAGATTATGACTTTCATGAAGGGTCAATCTGACGTGTGCACATGCGAGTTTTAATTGGTATGTATCGCTTTTTTTTTCAAATTTTTATAAATATTTCACCCCAAGCAGAACAGGATGACCACTGGTGCGCAAGGAATTGCAGTGAGAGAATGAAAGTTTTCAGGGGATGTTGAAGACAAAATAACAAATGGATGTAAATCAAGTATATAAAAATAGCGATTAATGTTGAATTTAAAATTTTAGAGATTGTAGCTACCAGGAATGAAAGAAATTAGTAGTGAGTTTCACAAACGAGAGTTCGAGAAAATAAATTGTTAGAGTAGAAGAGGCAGTTAAAATAAACTAGTGAGACGGTAAATGGTGACCTTGATGATAATCTAATAGAATAGTAAATACATGTGGTTGGGGATAAGCTTGACAAAATAATTTCCAATGTAAATAACTGTAGAAAAGAGAGAGGGAAACACAAAATATCCTGGAAATATAAAAAATCACCAGCCATCATTAAATATACGAATTCCCATAACCCACAAGCCTTTTAGTAAAAGAAGCTAGTTATCCTTGGAGGTTGCTGGGTATGACGGGAAACAGCATCCGGCAGCAAGCCTCTGATTGGGAGGTTGTGAAAAGCGTGGAACAACATTTTAATTGCTGTTGTTCTCAGGTGCAACCTGATTCGCAATTGTAGCACCTGTTAGAGTCCCAGGTATGGGCAAATGGTTAACCCCCAATCCTAGGCAAAACACTATGAATTCATAAAGATACTTAAGTATAGAACTATATACATAAACATATACATTTATAGAAAAATATACTCTTTTGAAAAAAAAAATTACCAACAATACACATTTTTAAAAAAAATTCAAATAACACATTTTTGAAAGAAAAAATATGTTTATCAAAGTGCAACCATAACATTCGAAGGAATACTGGCAAGGCAAAAGAACCATTTCTAAAAGTTGATTAGAGTATTGAGGAAATAGAAGGTTTTCGTTGAACTATAGTAAAACAAAGAAATGCGTACTAGACTGTTATGTGATATATGTCCACCTAGATGGCAGTGAATGCTAGAAAATATTATTAAAATGAAAGAAAGACTCAAAGCAGTAGAAATGTTGTTCTATAGAAGGATACTGCGAATACCACAGACTGAACATGTGAGCAACGATGAGGTTTTGAATAGAATAAAAACCAAAAGAAATTTATGCTAAACATCAGGAAGAGACTGTTGCTTTTTCTGCAAAACCTATGAGAAAAGAGGGCCGAGAAAATCTGACACTCACTGATAGAATGAAAGACAGGCAGGGAAAAACTCCATATCACATTCTTTATGTGCCTAAGCCAATGGATGGCAAACAGACTTGGGAGAAATACAATACAAAATTTATTAAAAGCTACAAAGAACAGGAATATATTGTGAGCCAGGATTATTTAAGCCTTGAAAAGACACGCCACAGAAAAAAGAAATGAACACTCACTACAAGCATCCACACACGAGCGTAGTGGTCACTCATATATCATTTATGATACGTTAACATAAATAGTTTTTGTTTACATGAGTACCTATACCAGTTAAAATTAAAACCAGAAATCACGTATATTCTCTTTGTTATTTTAGGTTTAGTTCCTATGAACAGATGTGTTTATACAATGCGAATATATATAATAAGGTTTTAATATATATTTTTTGTATTTGACGTTACATTGTTGTATGTTTAATGCTTAGAAGTCCAAATATATATTTGCGTATTTTGTTATGTTATTTTGCGGTATATTTATTTTCTATAGCAATCATATAAATGCCCAATAAATGGTTATAAGCAAGAGTGACTTTATGACTATCCGCTATGATTTGAATAGCCCTAACCACATTTTCCTGACCAATAAATTGGGTTCAGCACAGATACTGTAATCAGACAGATTCGTAAAAAAACTGCTTTCAAATCTTATTCATTTATTCCAATCATGGAAGGATCGGCTTAATGGCAATTAAGATATTTAAGCATTAGCCAATATTTATAGATATTTTAAGCATTAGCCAATATTTATAAAAGGTTCAATTTTTTATTGCAATTGTAATTAACTGTAGATGTAATATACATTTAGGACTACATGTGATGTTATTTAAATAGCTTAAATTTTGCGAGCTGCTTATTTGCTCTGTCCATGTGATTTTCAGTATCATTCTGTAAAACCACATCTTCGTTAACTCATGTCGACTTCTAGATTTAGTATTAACAGGATGATCTGAGATTTACCTCAAAGCAATTTTATTAGCAATATATATATATATATATATATATATATATATATGAATTTGCAAAACAACGATTAATTCAAGAATCATCCATCGAATACATCCGACAAAGATTTTATTCATTTGTTTTTCATTTTTCAAGCATCATCAGATTTTTCCATATTTCTGTTGATAAGAAATGTTCAAATGTTTTATAATTATTCTCCCTTGCGCTTCCGAATAATTCTCCTGCCATTTTTGCTGTTGTTATATATTCGGTTTTGGTTTTATCGTCATGTTTTGACTGTAACTAAGATAATCGACCTGTTTTATCTCACGTCTCACTTACGGGATCAAAATGCTTTAAAAAACATATGTCAACTCTTAATTTACAGGCAACCTTAACAATGTTCTGGTCGAAAACATTAGCATTCTATACAAATCAGATTATCACAAATATCTCGATATTTGAGAGGCCATGTACACCAAATATTTTTCTTCTACTATCTGCCTCTAGTTACCGATGTATCAAAATATATTAAAAAATAAACACATGCACACGCATATTTCAACCAAACACAACAAGTGAACATTCGGAATATACGCTCAGCTCCAAAAAAGCACTAAATAAAAAATTACTCTTAAAAATAGCTAAAGAATTATTCAAAAGCCCCTGGAGATAATAAAAAAGGATTGGAAGCTTTTTCTTCCCTCTTACTCTTACTAAACGGCAAACGCCTACGGATGATAGAAAAACTTAAAGAAATCTTCACTTTTAGTAGTATTTAATGGAAGATATATATATATATATTTCAGCAGCCTGAAAAATGCCCTGAAGAGTCAGGAAATCATCATGTGGCTTCACGAAACTTCAAATTAGACATGACTGCTCAGTTAAATGAAACGCATCACTACAATATTTTCAAAAATATAAAAAATAACTCAACACTATATATATATGACATACGACACATGTGATTTTTGAAGTTTTACATGAAAATAAACATATTCGGCTCTGTAAATAGGTAAGACTCTTTACATTATGTCCTATACCTGTATGAATTTTAATATTAATAAGATTAATATTAATAGGATTTGATTTAGAAATTTACCTACATGCCACTTATATATTTATATATACATATATACCCACATACACATATATATATTACGTAATAATGCGTGTATATATATATATATATATATATATATATATATATATATATATACGCATTATTACGTGATAACATGTGAAAAACACTACAAGTACTACTTCTTTTCATGCAAAACTACTACTTTATTTGAATATATATATATATATATATATATATATATATATATATATATATATATATATATATATATATTACTCCAAGGAAGCCTTCGAAAATTGTTCCGCTGAATGAACACACTGGCAAACCTTACAATGAGATCGTAGACATTGTTGATTTAAGACTTTCAACTGTCATCTTTGTCATCAAGGCGAAGAAACAATCTGGATCCCTCAGTCCAAATCCTAAAAGAAAATGCGGTTTGAAGAAAAAAACAACACATGTGATGACGTATACATGATTAGGGCAAGTGTGAAAGAACGTAGGAAGACCTTAATTGTTTTATTTTAATAAATTTACACATAAGTTTATATTTACACTACTAGCTATAATTATAAGACCACCCAAGTTTTTTAAAAGAAATGACGTATTTTATACTATTTTTAGTATTTATTCTGTATTTGATAATTCTAAATAAAATAGACTGGTTATTTTTTTAATACTGCACAATAATATGTGCATCAAATGAACCTTTCTAGTGTCCAGTTTTTGTGCTCTCTTTTCTAGTCTCTTCTTCTTATTGGCTGGTCGAAGCAAAAGCTTCCTGGTTGCTTTGAAAGTTTTTACAAAATAAGAATAAGAAAAGAACTATTTTCATTTAGAATTATCCACTTAGCAATAGATACTAAAAATAGGATAAAATACATACTAAAAAAAACTGGGGTGGCCTAAAAGTTAGGTCCGGTAGTGTATATGCCAAACTTATCTAAAACATCTACCTATATTTACTTGATATGTCTCGGAAAGGAATATATATATATATATTATTCGAAGTAGCTACGAGGTTTTGGCGAAATGTAACCAGGTAGGGCATTCTAGCAAATAACCGCAATAGACTGGTACTTGTCCTAGTCGTATGCTAATAAGTAGGCATAAGCAATAGTCAATCATCGTTCCAACAGCCGTAGACCGATATCCGTCCTTGACTTAGTCTGTATTTATAGCTGACACTAGCCAATCATATTACTGTGAGGGGAAACCAAGGTGTATGCATATTCATTACATCACATATTTATTTATAACCCATCCCTCTGAGTTAAATTTTCCAATACCTCAATATTTTCTATTTTTAGAGTCTGGATATAATCGATTGACTTTTAACAGTATTTTTCCCCTCAATCCTTCCTGCCGTGGTTGCATCCCTACCGTGGTTGCATTTGACACACTGCTACTTCTGGCCATGCCGTCGGCAATATCTCCATTGTCGAATGTTGACTTGCTGGAACGGAAATTTCAAATGTGTCATAAAGGAATTCCATTGGAATTACTTCATTATTTTCCGCGACGTCTGTAGTGTGTCTACGTCTCAATTTTGCTCCGGAGTTTATCACCTTTTCGATATGACCTGTCCAATTTCTTTGGTTATAATTACTTCTTCCCAATACATTTTCCCGTTCTTGGAATCAACATTGCCACGTGTCTTATACACTTTAGTTATCTGGGTTTCTTTTTAGCAGTTTTCTTCGCCGGACTAGGCAACAGCATGTAGAAACAGAGCGTATTTTCATCACAAACATTAATACTGCAGTCGATAATCCTTATGATGTCGTATTCGGGTTCGGTGTGATCCTATATAATGCCAAAAAATTATGAATACTTCCTTTATTCGTGTCCACGCCTTGCCTTTTCTTTAACGCTCGTTTAAATATATCCTCGGATTTTTCCGCCTGTTCATTTGATCTTGGATGATATCCTGGTGTTGTCACGTACTCAATGAACAATGATGAACAAAATTTTTTGAATTCTCTACCCGTCACCTGCGTTCCGTTATCGCTGACTAAAGTTTTAGGGAGACCAAATCGACTAAAAGTTTCATTAATTCCTTTTATTATATTTGTTGCAGTCGGATGTCTGCACTTATCAATTTCTGGTGAAACTGTCCACAATAATTAGGTAATAAGATCCATTTATGGGCCATGCATAGCCGATATGCAATTGAATCAATGGCACATCTGTCTTTGGCCATGGTTGAATCATTACCGGATAGATCCCTTGCTTCCATTTGACATCCTCTGCGCTGTTTCACCAAGTTTTCTATGTCTTGGGCTATCCTCGGCCAATAGGTATATTCTCGAAATCACTGGATGGCCAGTGTGAATCTCTTTCAGAATTTATTTGCAAAGTATCCGGCATTGCAGCTTTATCTTCGTATAGTAATACCTGTTCACAGATTGAAAATGGTGACACACTTATTCCTTGTTTAGATTTCTCAATCAGATTTGCTTTTTCATTTTTTTCATGAAATCATCGATCTCCGCTGCTTGATTTTCTTTTCACTTCTTCTAATAGCGTTGCATACCAGACTGGGCAATTCACTTTCGTCTCTTATCGCCGCTATTACTGTTTCTTCCAATGGTTCCGTATATTCAGGTATCAAACTTGTTAAACCATCGGCGTGACCTAGTTTCTTTGAAGGCACATATATTTTGAAATTATAATTCAATAGAATTATACCCCAACGCTGTAGTCAATTTGCTGTGTGAGACGGTATAACTTTTTTCCAAATATTGATAACGGCGGTTTGCGATCTGTTTTCAGAATAAACTCTCTTCTGTGCCGAAACCGGTGAATCTTTTCATAACGTAGGTTTTTGCTAAACTCTCTTTTTGAATTATACTGTAACTTCCGTCAGCGGGAAGTAACGTACTAGAGACATGTACTATTGGCTTCGTAGATCCGTCCTCGAATCTATTAAGCAATACAGCACCTAGTCTCTCATTAATGGCATCTGCTGTTACAATAATTTTCCTATTTGGGTCGAAATACCCTAACGATAGGTCTGCTAATAGACAGCTTTGTATTTTTTAAAAGCATGTTCTCATTTTTTCGACCTATCTACTTTGCGCCCTTTTTCACCAACTCATTTAAAGGAGCTCTCATATCATACATTTTCGGAATATAAATGCTGTAGTAATTTACTAATCCTATCAACGACTGGAGTTTAGGCATTTTATCAGGTGCTGGAATATTTTTATAGCCTCAGCCCATTTCTGGATCCAGTTTTCTTCCTTTACTGCCAGTGATCTGTTCTAAATATTTTATCTTCTTTAAAAAGAACAAGCATTTTTCAGCACTCAACTTGAACCCGTATTCCTCAATTCTCTGAAATACTACGCTAATATGCGTTTTGTGTTGAGCCTCGTTTTCACTTTTAATCAAAGTATCATTTAAATATGCTATTGCATACTCTATACCAGCCAACATTGTGTTCATTATTTGCTGGAATAGGCTTGGAGCTACCTTCAATCCAAACGGAAGAAAGTTTAGTTTAAACATCTCATTATGCGTGTTTATTGTCAAGTACTTCGAAGATTCTTCACTGGCTTTAACCTAAAGGTAATCCTCCGACAAGTTCAAATTTGAGACCACTCTACCTCCCACTTTAATTTAGTGATTATACCTTCTGAAGACGGTAGAGTGTCTTTCAAACAGTGATTTAAACATGTTGAAAAACCAGCACACTGATGTTTCGGTTTTTCTTTTATATATATGCGGTTGAACACGCCCAATCTGAGTAATCTACTTTTGAATACCCGCCACCTTTTTTCAACCTTTCTATTTTTTCATTTATTTTGTCTAGTGCCGAAAATGCTACTTTTCTCTTTGGCTTAAAATGTTGACTTCTGCTTTTGTGCACGGACCTATTTCTTCTGTAAAAAAAAAAAAAAAAAAAGCGAGCGTATTCGCTTTTCAAATCCGTAATAAATCTTTCTGTTTTCTTCGTCTTATCGATCTCTATGACGTAAAATTTGTTACAGAAAGAATTTACCGGTTATTTCCATAAGATAAACAATACAATCCAGTCTAAACCAAACAGGTTTACTGAACCAGGGAGCACATACACTATCGATTTGTGAATTTTCCCCATGAACAGAATTTTACATTTTAATTCATTTTTAAACTTAAGTCATTTTTCCTGACACACCCGAGCAATTTTGTCTGTGTTACTCAACGTTGGGCAACCGATTTTTTCCATGTTTGCTCGTTTATTACCGAGATATCATTTTATGAATCGGGTAATAATTTTACGGTTTTCTAATTTGTTTTTACATTGAGGAATTTTCTCCTTTTATCATCTTCAATTTCGTTTTTGGACCAAACTACGTTTATCTTTGTGATTTTGATTTTACTTTTCTCTGTTTTGCCCGACAATGACAACTTATATAGCCTACAAGCATACAATACAATGAAACCATATTCTATCCCTACAGAAACCAAGATTCTTTATATGCTGCCCTCCAAACGAACTGCATATCATTTTTTTAATTTGTGTCCACTTCTGTTGTCTTACAGCTTTTACTCGGGAAACGCTCTTCTCCTCAATCCCAGTATTATTTTTTTATCTTTATAAGTCACTGACATTCTTCCGTTATTTTCGTAGCCTAATCTTAGGATCCTGTTCCATAATAGTTATGATACTTGATTTAATTTCTTTGCCCTTCGGTGTCGTTAGCCCCTGCATAAAAATTAGACACTTGACAATTCCGTTAATTTAAGTGCCTACACTTTGCATTAACCATACCTGCATATAGGACAAATTCATCATCCTCTTGTTTTACAATATTTAGACAATTGTATCGTGTATGAAATAGACTATTTCTTCTATCAAACATTTTCGACATATTTTCTTCTGTTTCGCTAAATGTAAATTCGTCTGGCTACTTTGGGAGGTTTAAATTCTTCTACTTTGTATTTTCTTCTGTTCCCAATTTCTGCAAAAATGGAGTGATCTTTCCTCGTCTGAGTATTGTTCACCTCTTTTAGTAAATATAGTTTCAAATCTACTAAAATAATCCGGAAACGTCGAATCACTGTCGGAGCCGAATTGAAATTCAGAGAGTGAATTTGAAATTCCTTCCGCAGAAAAAATCTAGAACAGGGTTCTTTTGTTGTTCTTAATCATACGTCTTCAAAAATTTATTTATTGTCATTTGCCTGTTGTTTGAATAAATTTTCAAACGTTTCTTTTTGCTGAATAAATTGTTGTTGTTGTTGTTGGAATTGATGCTCTATAGGTTTTTGTTGTTGTTGCTGTAAAGTGACTTGTAGCATCTTACTTAATTCCGCAATTTGTCCATTCTGCTAACGTATCCATGAAAAGTTTGCTCCAATTTATGCATACAATGAAATCTTATATGTCTAAACTAGAGTGGAGTCACTTTCTTACTTTCTGTAAACGTTGCCCAAGTTTATCTTTTTCTAACGCTCCTCTTTAATAAGCGTTCAGACAAAAATAAAGAAAGACCTTCTTACTTTCTGTAATTGTCGAACGAGTCTTTCTAACGTTTTTCGTTAGCATGTGCTGTTATTTGTTTTTAGTCTTGTGAAGTCATTCCGAATTCTTCGTCACCAGCGTATATGTCCCGGAAAGGGATATATATATTAATCGATGTAGATAAGCGTTTTGGTAAATGTAACCGTGTAGGCAACGGCAATCTAACAGTAGTCGTAATGGACCGGTACTCGTTGTAGCTATCCATTATGCTAAGACGTAGGTTTATGCAATAGGCCTAGTCAACAAGCGTTTAAATATAAGTAGACCTATAGACGTAAATGTATATCTGTCCTCGCCTTGGTCTGTATTTATGGTTGACACCGGCCAAACATTATAACTGTGAGGGGGAACCAAGCTGTACGCATATTCATTACATCATTACTAAAAGTTCCGATGACAAGAAGAACATATAATATATTTTTGGACCTGATATCACTCTCATGAAAGTTGATGAAAATATATTATCCATCCTTTTATATGACAATTGGTGTTCGGCAATCTCCACATTATAAGAAAAATACATTGAAGGCAGCGAAAATGTTCTTCCACAAATGGATACTGGAACGCCAAGGAGCGGATCTATTAAACAACACGTATATTCCAACGGAAATAACAACTAAACTCACAATCAATTAAAGACATGGACACGTAATTTGGAAGGGTTCTTAGCAAACTAACCGTTATGGGGCAAATTGTAATAAAGTGATATAGGCGAACACAATGATCCACTTACTTAGCAAATGGTGGCAGTCATAGCAAAGCGTCATAATTGCGTATGTCCATACGGGCGGTGATACATAGAAAAACATATTTAGAGGGTCCATGGACCGCGACTTGCTTCATTCTCGGTAATTATGAAAATATTATTTTGGATCGAAAACTAGAAAAAGCAGCGTAGTTTAACTATGGAAAACATAAAGTTGTGACAAGTAATAGGATTTGACTGAACGTGTTACAAGTTAATTTTAATTTCTATGTTTAGAAACGTCGGCGAATGAAATATATGATATTGAAATATTAGTTCTATTATATCCCTGGGAATGATCGTTTCAAAATATTCCTCATCAACTGTAGCTAGAAGAAGATGCTTATTATCGTACCCCGAGACACTTTAATGTGTGAGGATTTGGGTGTAACATGATTGTTCAAGAACTTGAGCAGATGAAAGAGAGAGTAGGGTTTGGTAGGGGTAACGAGAGAAGGGGTATTAAAAGCTACAAAAGTTAGGTAGATGTGAGGGCCGTGACTTCCTACATCCTGAAGAAGTACGGTTTATAGAAGAATCAGGTTAAAGACAGAAGACACGAGCATTTTGGAAAGTTTCAGAAGAGTCTAAAATTAAGACAGTTGAATTGCACTACTCAAAAAAGAATTTATGTAATCTATCATATACTTTCCATAAATTTGTCTTCATACAACAATACATTGTTACCTGGTTCTCTTTAGTTTAGTCAATGTTATATATTTTAAACGTGTAAAAATATTATTTCTGAGAACTGAATACTCTTAGCTGAAAAAACTACTATATCAAAATGAAAAAGAATCTCAGTATTTGTAGAACAGAATACTGATTTTATAACTCTGTTTCTTCATTTTTTTCACAATGTCATTTCAATCCGAAACTGACCTCTGCTGACAACTAACGTCATTGCATCTGAGTACCACATTTTCGTGATATTTTTATGTGGAAGTTATCCGAAAATTTAACTACAAGTTAATACTTGCCTGTATGGCAAAGGTTACAAACTTTTTCTCATTGCAATGACTACTTGCGACCTGGAGGTCGTATTTGACTTCCTCTGCAAAATCATTGGCAAAAGTAAAAAAAAAAATAGAAGAGAAGAAATCTATCGCTTAGTATAGTTAAAATCTCAATATAGCTTTATTTGGAAAAAAACTGACATCTCAGCTTCTGATGATATCCCCTGACCTTAGTTGACAACTAAAGCCACATTTCACAGTGTATATTACAAGTGGATTGCGCCTGCATCCCAAATCAATGATCAACTTATTTTGTCGTCTGTGCGTGATCGAGGTATGTAATAAATAATAATAATAATAATAATAATTTGAAGTTATTGTTCATCTTTAATCGAATTGCCATTGACTTACCGTGTCGCAGCTAATATTTCACAGACCTCTTGAAATCACTTAACCAGTAAATAATGTACTATTTTAGAAATCCTTTTTTGATGGAATTCGTTTTGTAATTTCGCATCTACAATTGTCTGTGTAACACACCTATCTACTTACATATTTATCTATCTACTTATCCAACTACGTACACACATACACACATACACACACAAAACACACACACACACACACACATATATGTTTGTCAGATTGAATAAATTGCAAGTACTGTGTCTGCTTATTTTTAATAAAATCCTTAAATAATGACAGACAATCTTTCGCGTATTATAATTGTCAGGCATGAGCTGTAAATTTGACAGTTGTTATTATCTTTAATTTCTCAATCTTCCCAATACCTTTCAATATTCTTCCGATATCATCTTCATAACTCACACCCCTGAAGATGATCTCGGAAGGGGTTTGAAAGTATATCTCCCAATTTATTTAATCTGACATATAACCTGTGTACGTAACTGTTTCAGTGTCTGAAAATTGTGTTGGTGTTTCACATTTTTCTGTCAGTGTTGTGGCTATCACACACACACACACACACACACACACACACACACACACACACACACACACACACACATATATATATATATATATATATATACTGATTTACAAATATTTATATAAACTAAATATTCGTTCGGACAGTTTTCGTCATCTTTATTGTCATACACAGCAGGTTTCAGCCGTTATGATCTCTGACGTTCATCAGGTGATTGAAGTTTTGAACCAAACCGTTTATTTTGATCACTAGATTAGATTGTCCTCGTTATGTCACTTATGGATGTCATATTCTTCTCCACTTATTTTATCTCCCTAAGATGTTACTTTTATTCGCCATTTGACCCAAAGTGATGGGGTGACTGTACAATGACCGAAACGTCGTGAAAATGTTAATACATATGAACACCACAACCCAAACAATGTAAATAATGTGAAGACCTCATGTTGGAAATATTATGAAATTATCACAACAATAATAAAATGTAGGATATTAAAAGTTGATTTCCTGACAATCGTTCCTTGAGAGATGAAGACGTAGAACCAAAATGCTATGTTCTAATTACCTCAATTAGTGAGATTTTAGCTCGTATCTCTAAGATTAATATATATATTCCAGATATCATTACTTTTTTATTTTTACAAATGAAAATAATGTCTTAACATTCATTTTACATTAAATTACGACACAATATTCATTTTTCAATATATGTAAATTTTGAAATTTAAATAAAGTTTGATTCGCGTAAATCAATAAAACAAATCTCTATTGGAGAAAAATTAGTATTGATGAACATGTACTTTCATAAAAATGAGGATTATCTTTTAATTTAGATTTATTCTATACTTAGATTTATTCAATATAAAATACGCATGAAGTTACTTGTTTCATTTTCTAAAATTATGATATTTAATCACTTTTATTAAGATATTTTGAAAGATTATGATTTTTTACAGAAAGCCATAAAGAATATATGAAATTAATCATGAAGAGTAGAAAAACTAAAAATTAAAAATTAAAAATTAAAAAAATAATTGTACATTGGCAAGTATAAAATGTTTTAAGAAACAAAAGAAAAAAAGAAGAAACAAGAAAAATAACGAAGTCAAAAAATATCTAACAAATAAAAAAATTAAAAATACGAAAATATTTACGTATCATTTACTCATGATTTCAAAATGAAATTTGGCTGAGTTTCATTTTTTTCATTCAAGTTCATATTCTGAATTGACATTTAAACGGAAATCTTGTTAATTTGATCGCACCAAAATTTGAAGATTGCAGTTCCGGCCGAAGACACGCGTATAAATTACAACATATTTAGCGGTTTGCTGACAGGAAGGTCAAACAATTCCATTCTATACAACCAATTAATAAGTTATTCAATACTGGACAATTTCCAGTCATTTTATATAGAGTTTTAATTTATTTTTTTGCGTATTTAACTCTGACTCGATAAACATTTTATACACAATAATTCAATTTAATTAATATTCATTGTCCGTTTCTAAGAAATTTATTTAGTCTTCAAGCCAATCAGCATGTTCGAAATGCTAAGTAAACTGTCACTTTAACTGTTGAGAGGCGTTTACTTGTCATTGTCTCAGTCTTCGCCTACGTCCCTTGTCTTTCTAGACGCGGGAGAGAATGGATCCATAAACCTTCTTATTTTTTATAGCTTCTTATAATTTCTGTTTCTTCAATAACTCCATCAACTCATTCTCTCATTTACACAAGTTTGTTAGGAAGGATAATGATTGTTCTCTTCTGTGTGTTTGAACTTTCACATATTGGTGAATGTCATACACAAAATTCTTATATTAAATGTAAAAATTTCTTTTATTTTCTTTAAACACAAGTGTTCCTTTTACGCTCCACATATACGATTCTCAACAGCTTTCCGTTGCAACACATATAGAATACTGCTGCCACATCTTTGTCGGGTGCCCCTGTTATTCAGCTTGGGGTTCTTGACAAAATCCAACGGAGAATCTGTTATGTGAGTGATCTCGACTAGGCAGCTCAGATGTAGTCACTTTGTCACCGGCGTAATGTTGCTTCCGTATGTTTCTTCTAGTAATAATTTCACAATATCTGCTTTGATGAACTAATCTTTACACGAGCTACTAGATTAGCAACTAGTTCCCAAATTTTTACAAAGAAACCAATAAATGTAACACAACTTCTACTCTGTTAGCTTCTTTTCTCGCACTTCCCACCTGTGAAATTTCCCGTCAGCTAAAACCTCCAAGAAATTAAATGTAAATCCATCCTCATCACACCAGTATTCTCATCTTTCTTTTACCAACTTCCTGACACGCCTATAACCTGTCTTCTCTTTCTCATCATTTTCATCCTATATAACTACATGCACACTAGTGGCAGTAAAACTGCCTTGCATGTGGTGAAATGATTAAAAAAAATTCTCAATGAAGTCTCCTTTTTACCGGTATGGCATGGATAAGGCTTCGTAATGGGAAATCGGAGAGCTGTGTTCGAAATTCAGTGAGGTTAGCTAAAATACCTTAAGTGCAAATACATATGAAAACGTTAGGAAACAAATCTATGGGTTAAATATTAGGATATTTACTTGGAAAAAACAATTATTTTCAAAAAATTCTAAATGAGATATTTCCTCATAAAACAAGACAATTCTTATATATCAAAATATTTCGGTGTAAATAACAATAAAACGTGTTCTTAAACCGGAATTGATATGTTTTCAGTATTTCTTTTGTATTTATTAATAGATTATGTTGCTTGTTTTACTGAGACCGTTTCTGGTTATATGTATTCTGATGCACACATTTATGAAATCAATGTTAAAATTAATGCACTCACTTTTCCAAAATCAGCTTCGTTGTTTGTCTGTTTTTCATTATTTTATTCACACTTGCTATCAAATTAATTACTTTATTTACCACAATGAACATAATTATCTGCAAATTCATCGTTCTTCTGAAGTACAATCTAAATAGATACAGATAATTAAATTAATCTGAAATTATTACCGACATTATCATACACGTACAATCAGAAAATAAATGACACTGAAAACGAGAATCAATGGAATTATATATATATATATATATATATATATATATATATATATATATATATATATATAACGTAGAATATTTGGCATTTAAGTCAGGTAAATTCCGATACAGACCAATGCAAAAGAACTAAATGTTAAATTTATTTAATTTAACAGTGCAATATATTCTAAAAATACTTTAGATAGTCTACAAATTCATGGGTAATACGTATCTTATATTTATTTTTATAATTTTTTAATATTAATTGTTGTATCATTTAGATCTGACGAGCATCCAGTTTGCTGCGAATTAAGTATTACCCATGAAATTGTAGAATGTCTCAAATTTTTACATGTATATATATATATATATATATATATATATATATATTCTAAACATATACTGTTAAATATAAGAGGCAATGAATGTCTATTATGTTTAATCATGAGCCGTTCTAAACGTAGTATTTTGGTTTTAATTTCAGTTGAAAATAAAGACAAAAATTAATCAAAATTTGGATAAGTTTTTATTAAGTTAAATCTAACTTAATAAAAATTTTTCCAAATGTTGGAGAATTTTTGTCTTCATTTTCAACTGAAATTAAAGCAAAATACGACGATTAGAACGGCTCATGATGAAACATAAGAGGCATTCATTGTCTCTTATATTTAACAGTATATGTTTAGAAAATGATGTGCTGCTTCGATACACTATACACACACACACACACACACACACACACACACACACACACACACATATATATATATATATATATATATATATATATATATATATATATATTCCATTTGAGTTATTACGCGACCTACGTTTCTATCATGAGTGGTGTCTTCAGGCGATTTGCAATAAATGACTTTACCGTTTGCCGTTTTTTGGTTTTTAAAGAACGCTCACGTAACGGTGTTTTTGAACGCTCACGTGGCAGGGTATTTTTGAACGCTCAATTTTTAAAATTACAAAGAATTATGGCATTTTCATCTCTGGTTGTATAAACCTAAGAGAAATTTTTAATATTGTTACACTTAGTCACAATTTCCGTTCTTTCATTCAACAGTTCGGATTTGTTTGGGCATAGCATAATCGCTAACTTTTCTTATTGGCACAGATTACATATTTTGCCATCGTTTTATGGCTTGGCTGTTTATAATATACTCCACGTTATGTCCGGGTCTTTTTTATATTTTCATTTTAATTTCCATACTTGGTTAGACAATTTTGTACAAGTTTTCAAGTTTTCTATTTTGAATGTAGACCTGTGTTTAAACCACCTGGTATTAAAGGTGCCTATGCTTGATTCGAAATATATTTTTTTTTAACATTTGGGACACGTACCTTTGCCTCTTAAATGTTTTCTTTTGTGTTGCAAAGTACTTGAAGTGGACATTTATTTTATTTCCTGCAGTTGCATTCATTGTTAATGGTTTTGTTTTGTACACTGCTATCTAAGTTTCTAGCGTTTTTTTAAATGAAACTATCTAAATTACTCATGCAACTATAATTTAGCTTGATTGTGTTTCTGTTGAAAGTTTTATTTAGTTCTGATACTTTTGAAAACTGTCTATCTATCAGTTTAAAAATATTTGTCCTATTTTGGTCTTTCGCTCTAATTTAAATGGTGGATTGAACCAGATAATGTTTCGTTTTCTATTATCGTTATTTATTTGCCTGTTTGGTTGAGAATTATATTTAATTTTTTTTTATCGCCGGATTTTCTTATTGAATCATCATACATATTTTTGTTTTCATCAAATACTGATTTGTTTGACGAATTATTTCGTAGTCTGTGTTCTATTCCTTTATAAATGTGTTTAATTATACTTTTTGAATGGTTGATTTTGTATTTAGGTATGTCAACATAGTGTTTCTTTTAATTTATGTCGAGACATTGCCAGTTTGTAAATTAAATTCCAAATCTAAATATTGTATCACTATTCTATTTGTTTCTACTATTATATCAAAATCTAGTTCTTTGAAAAGTTTGAAAACCTCTTTACTTATTTTATCCTTTTTTCTTTCCTTGTCTGTTGCGATCATTAATCCATCATCTCTATACAAACCGTGATTGTCAATATGGATTATTTTGTTGATTTTATTTAAAAGTATATGCCCATCAGTTCTGAAATTTCTGCTCAATACGATCCTTGTGGCACATCAAATATGCCGTTGTTTGATTTCTTGGTCCGTGCATAACCTTTGATTTGCAGCAATGTAGGATTATGTCAGTATGTTCAGATGGTATCGTATGTACTTTTTAGTAAAATAAAATGTTTCCATTAAGCATTTTTCAGAAATTGATAGGTAAAAGTTTTTCTATGTCATATTAATGAACGTGTATTTATTTTGCATTCATTTATTTGGAACCCGGAAACGCAAATACATGTGTTCTATCACTGGTTTGCTTGAGAAGCTGTTCTCATCAATTCACAAACATTTTTTGATATTTGTTGGCTTATTTTGCCCACTTCTGTTTTTGTTGGATTTATAAGTCGGTATAGTGGGTTGTTGGTAAAATATTCATTATGGTCTTTGATGGAAAAGAAAAATTGTCTCCCATTTAAGATTTTTATTTTTGGCTCAAATTTAATTTGTCTGTAATAATTTTAGTATTCTTATGGATGATCTCAATGTAGGAAGCTGGCACATTTTTGTAAGATTTTGTGATCTCGTTTATCTTTTTATCGTAGACTCTTGGAGTTATTGGATATATATTGTTGGATTTATTGTCTTTAATAAGGATGTTTCGTGTTTTTTTTTACTTCAGTATTTCATAATGTCTGGTAGTTGTTGATTTTTTTTTAGTTTTTTACTCTCTAATATAGTAATCATGTCTTTTTCGAAATTAATTAATTCTTTGATTAAAGGGAGATAATTCGTTGTTTCAAATATAGATTTAAATGACTCACATTAATTTCTTTTTTTGCACTTGTGAATTTTTAGGAATAATAATGCTTTCTATCTTATCCTGATCTGGAACTGTTCTATTTTTCATAATAGTTGGAGCATTTATTCTTTCCGGTTGGGTATCGGAATATTTTGAGAGAGTCTAATATTTTAATTCTTGCATCGTTGTTTTTTACCGTTTTGCTGTGTTACTTTGAGTTCAGTAAGTGTATATTTTCGTTAAAACACACTGTTTGATTTATTGTTGTTTTTTTCTCCGTGCGTTTGGTACAATCTGTATTGTTTATTGTTAAAATATACTAGTGTTAAAAATGCTCAATTGTAAGAAAAGAGCATATTGATTGAAAACATCACTCGTAATAGAAACCTAGCTCGCGTAATAACTCGTATACAAATGGAAAGTATTCAAAGGCTCTACAACATAATTGTATTGAACATTTTTAATGCAAATGTACACTGATCAAACCTGATTATGACCAAAAACTAAGTAATGAAACAAGCAATATATATATATATATATATATAAACGAGTTTAAAAATGAAAAATATATATAGTTTAAATACTGAAAAATATTCAAAAGTTCTACAATATAATTGCATAGAAACATTTTTAATACAAGTATGTACTGGTGTAACCCTATTAGGACCAAAAACTAAGTATTAAACAATCAATTTATATATATATATATATATATATATATATATATTGTCATCCGCAGACCGATCTGTTTCGCTGTATCACAGCTCATCAGTACGGTTAGACTCCGAATGCTTTTTAACCCCGGATTGAAACTCGACACAATTGGCGTCATTCGGCGATTCTACCTCTGGGCTATGGTCATTCGGTGAGAGAAGGTAGACTTTTTATCGCATATATTATCATTATACGCGATGTGTGTGTGTGCGTGTGTGTGCCTCTGTGTGTGTGTGTGTGTGTGTGTGTGTGTGTGTGTGTGTGTGTGTGTGTGTGTGTGTGTGTCTGTGTCTGTGTGGGTGTGTGTGTGTGTAAAAAGAATGACAACAAGAGAAAAAATGTCTTAGCCTACGTGTTTCGTCCTCTCCTTGAATTTATCAAGGCAAATGTTATATATATATATACAAATGAATAAAAGTGAAAGAATGAATCAACGTAAGCAAAAGGAAGCAACGAAAGTAAAAAAAAATAAATGTAATAAAAAAATAAAAATAAATAAATGTAATAAATGAGATATTAATATGGAAGAATTATAATATTGCAGCATATCAATTAAGATAGAAATGTTTTGACCGTCCTTATACTTTCGTCTTCCGACAATAGTTAAGAGTAAGTATAGAGAAAATATACGCAAGTAGAATAATGACCAAAAGGTTTTCTAGAATTCAATTAGTCTATTTTCAAAGATTATTGAAAATGTCTTCACCTATAAAAATGCTATTCCATATATTAATTTAATTCATTAAATTTCGATTAAATGGATTTTCCGTAAATTAAATTACGGCTTCCTAGAAACGGTAATACGTGATAAAAGTTTCATAACGTCGAAGAACGATTCATCTACAAAAAAAAAATTAATAAAAGAAAGTATTTTTGTTCTATCATTACTATCAAAATCTTATTAATATGGTTTCGAACCTATTTTTTGTATCTTTCTTTTATTTTTTTTTATTTGATCATATTTCTTTGTTCTTTCTTGCGTTCTATTCATTTTCTTTTATTTTTTTTTAATTTGATCATATTTATTTGTTCTTTCTTGCGTTCTATTCATTTTCTTTTATTTTTTTTTTAATTTGATCATATTTATTTGTTCTTTCTTGCGTTCTATTCATTTACTTTTATTTTTTTTATTTCTTTCTAGTATTTTATTTTTCTTTCTTTCTATTTCATTCTTTGTCTTTCAGTTAAATTTTAGTTGTCATTTCTGTTTTCTATTTAAATTTTTCACCCCAAGAAAGGCGTTATCGTCACTGATGCGCATGTGGTAATATGAGAGCGTAAAAGTTTAACCAGAAGAGCGAAGAGACAGACGAACCAGTTACAGGAGGTAAGAAAGGATAGGAGAAGGATGGGAATACAAGCATGAGGACAATTCTGAAGGTAGAGTGATAAATGATTACACGGGGTGATGTAGAAAGGATGAGAGGAATACTGGAGTAATGTGGATAAGACATGGGAATTGACATTGCATTTAAATTCCTGGAGGTTGCTGCTATCGAGGAAGGAAATTTCATAGAAAGGAAGTGCGAGAAAAGATGCTGTGGATTAGAATTGTCGACTGCATTTGGTAGATTTAACAGTAAATGTATTGGACTTTTGTGCCAGTCTATTTGCTCCAGTAAATTCTTGTGGAGTGGGCAACACTTCGTTGGAACAGAATCGATGAAAAATTTGTAGAAGAGAAAGATGGAAGCCGTATCCCGCCGGTGAGAATGTGGTTTGGACCGATTACATTACAGATTCTCGTTTGGAGCCAGTCTAGAACCCGGTTGGGGGTTTTCAATCTTCACTCCTGGATGTCTTTCTTTTTGTTTCTTTTTTTCCAACTCTCTTTAATTCCCACTTCCTTTCTTGCCTATTTTTATTTTTATTTTTTATTTGTGTACCTATGACGTTAGATATGTAAAGTACTATCGTATTTCTTTTGTTTTGATTTTAATTTCAAACTTTTTGATTTCAATACTGAATCTTTAAATTCCAAAAGAAGAGTTTGCGAATATCTTGAATTCACACACACAATATATATATATATATATATGAATGGAAAAAGTAAAGAACATCTAGAGTAAAGTGTTAACATGTTTCTCTTTAACAGGCTTGTTTAGAGATTCTTTGATGACCTTTAAAGAAGCTCTGAAGAAGATTAAGTAAAACTTCTTAGATTATAGAGGCTTTTTCCTACTTAATCTTATTCTATTCATTTTTTGGAATTCTGGACCATATATATATATATATATATATATATATATATATATATATATATGAATCAGGACGTAATATAGATAAGATATGAATGCAATAATCCAATATATCTCTGCCTACAAACACATCCGTTGTAGCGTTTTTCTTTTTTCAATCTAGCTCAAAAATTGGATCAATTAACATACGGACAGCCACCAAACGTATATAGAAAAGAATACACATTATCATCCGAAGCCCATAAAAACAAATTATAATTATGGTAGATATACACTCATAAAATAAAGATACGAATGCTGCTCGACAACATGGATAAAAAGAATGTTTCCATAATCAAGGAAAATAGAACAGCACAAAAATAAAAATAGCAGAAATTTCTGTAATCCTCGATATTTCGTTTTCTGATTAAATTTAAATAAATACCATATATGTATTTGTACATTTTATATTTTTTTAGTTAACGTATTTATATTCAAATCTATATATGTGAGCCTGTGTATGAGTGCGCGGGAAGGTTTCATTAAAAAAATTATATATATGTTTTTTCAGAACATAAATTATGGAAAATTATCCGAATCTATCCATCCAAGCGCTTTCGGCTATACATTTAGCCATTGTTGAGGATTAAATCTGTTTACTTTTTAACACAATATATAAATCTTTTCGTGACTCTATGTAGACTCATAAGAATCCTTTATATTCCAAACATTCTCAAGATATCTTGGACGTCTTTTATATGCATATATTGTTTACTTTGTATTAGTTTACACTATCCATATCTTTATTTTTTTATTATTTATTGCAAAATTGTTTCAATTATGTTTGTTGGTCATTTTTCCATGTGTATTTAACCATCGGCAATTAGCTACACTACCTGCATAAATACTTGAATCTTCCATATGTTAATGGATTTCTTGATATAAATAATATATATCTTTCTACCTCTTATTTTGTTAGGTATTCAATTGTTCCGGTTCTAATGCCGCATGTAGAATGTTTTCTGCTTTCACATACATATTTGCATGAATATTTATTTTCATGAATTTCTTGTTATAAGCAATAATTGCCTTTCTATTCTGCATTTTTAAAACTATTCTACTCTTCGGGCTCTAATTCTTATAGTAGAATGTTTCATCATTAGCAGACATATTTGCAAGAATATTTGGTTTATTTTCTCATGTCAGTCAGTTAAGTGTCATACGTGATACACGCTTTGGCGATTATGTCTCGAAAGAGTCAGGATTGACTGGGCAGATGATTATCCTGCAGTAGGTTGCTATTACTTTCTGCGGTAGACTGGTTGCCAGCCAAGGCTATAAACCCATCTGTGCTATTATTTAACCCATAACTGAAGGGCAGAGACGGATTAATACCTTTCCCAATGATATTTGTGTGTAAGTGAATACAAGGAATTCAACTGGAATTTTTCATGTACATTTATGTAATTATGAACGACATGTTTTCCGTTGAAGAACTATTTAGGTATGCTTAGGGACTTTCTGTTAATGTAGTCTCTCTGACATTTATATTGACAAGTTCGGTAATAACCAACTTAGCTCAAGATTTTGAAAAAAGAATTGTTTGGGTGAAAATATTCTTTTGCTTAAATATCAATTCTTGCATAAACAATATTTCATTTAAAAAAAGACGCAATAATTCTCGACATTCTTCGTTATATCATCATGAGTTGTGAAGAAACCTACACCAGAAAAACGTGTATGACAAGGATGTGACATCTCTCCAGATATATTCAAATATGTAATGTCATAATTCTGAGAGAACTAGAAGTCCTGACAGGATTTGTCATTGACGGCCACAATCTGAACAATATAAGTTACGCTGATGATAGAGTGCTGACAACAAACACCGAAATGAAATGGCAAAACCTCCTATAGAAAGTAACTAAATGAAGCTAAAAAAAAGTAAGCATATACTTGAAAACTGAATTCATAGCCAGCAGAAAAAGAGGAGCCCACAATGCTAACTACAATTTGGGGATACTGGAATCAATAAGGTACAGAAATTTAAATGCATCGGAAGTGTTCTCAGAGAGGACGGAAAGTGGGATCCGAAGGCATAAAGGTATATCCACGGATACATTCTAAAAACAGAGTAGAGTATTGGAAGACAGGAAAACTTCGTTGAAAACAAAGAAGTGAGTATTAGATTGTTGTGTGATATTTGTCCTTTAATTTGGGAGAGAATGCTCTATAATGTCATCAAAGATGAAGGGATTAAGACTTAAAGCAGTAGAAATGTAATTCTATCGAAGAATGCCGAGGATGTCATGCACCAAAGATGTGAGTAACGATAAGGTTTTGAAGACCATGGATACGAAAAATAAACTCATACTTAACATCAGGAAATAAACAGCAGATATTTCAGGGACATGTAATGAGTGAAAAATTATAAAAAAAAGAGAAACGGGAGAAAGCAAAGCATGATATATGTGATGGGCTTGAACAAATGGATGGCAGATCAAAATCTGCAAGGGATAACAAGAGTTTCAAGTGACAGGAAGATGTGAAAGGACATGATCACCTACGTCCGGAATAAATCTGTTGCATAGAAAAAGAATATACATTTAAATTTCCATATAAATCAAAGATTTTCTGACAAACACGAAGCACTGATGTCCAAGTCATGTTGTTTGATTAGATCCTGTTAAAATCCAAACACGGTTTATATATATATATATATATATATATATATATATATATATATATATATATATATACCAAAAGAATATATATATATATATAAAAAAACGTAGTCTTGAATTCAACAGTAAATATTATCTTAGATTTAGAAGATGTGTTTTTTTTTCATCCAAATTACATATCGTTTGTCGGATTTATTTGATCTTTTTAGTTAAATAAATGCACTAATGTAGTAATGACTATAAGTAGAAGCTTATGAAGCTGTATTAAGCTGTATTAAATGAAAATGTCAAATTAGGTTAAAATGGCGATGGGGAAGGCTGGACATTATCTGTTTTATCTTGAACTTAGATAATCACAATCACTGACACTAAGAATCTCAATAATATTCTTCGCACAAAATATCTTATTCTTGCTTACCATTCTTTCTATAGCTTCCATAATAATAAAATGTCGATAAATCGTCAGCCATAAATACAATTAGTCTGTGAAGGTGGGGAATATAATAACATTTAAAGATGAAAATCACAATTAGGATTTACAATAAGCCTAATATTATATATACTAGAAACTAAACAAAATCACGTTAACAGCACGCAATCAACAAGTTTTAATTATGGGGGAAATATCGGTTGACTAGAGGAAATTAATGCGGGACATTGATGAATTTAAAAACAACCTTTTTGGGCACACACACAGACACGCACACAGACACAGACACACACACACTACTATTACTATTACTACACTCCTTCAGACCCGACAACTATTACGAAAGTCACTCAGTTAAGTGTCATACGTGATACACGCTTTGGTCGATCATGTCTCGAATGAGACATGAATGACTGGATAGAAGATTATCCCGCAGTTGGTTGACATTGCTTTCTGCGGTGGACTGGTTGCCAGCCAAGGCTATAGAACCCAATCTGTCCTATTATTTAACACTTAACTGGAGGGAAGAGACGGATTAATACCTTTCTCAAGAGTATTTGTGTGTAAGTGAATGCAAGGAATTCAACTGGAATTCAATCTCGGCTACCGGTTTTGTTGTTCCGAGTGGATATCCACTGCACTACAACGCACATCCGAAAGTACACAGTGAAAAAAAAAAGAAAATTCTACAACATTCTCTAGAGGACTGATATATATGGTCACCTAACTGGGTAGAGGATGGAGAAGTAAAAAAAAGTAAGTGTGGACAAAAAATGGGGGGCAAATGAACATACATCTTCTAAGTTTAATTGACATAAAATACTTAAAATAAGCCTAAATTAAATTTCGGCGGGGTTGCCAGTGGTTAGTACAGGATATTTAATATAAAAAAATGACAGTCTAAATCAATTCCTCATGTATGCGCAAGAGTTACCTAACTTTTAAAGAAAATATAATTGAGGGTTCCGTCGCCTTTCTGTTCAGATAATGATTTTGAGCTGTTACTTAAATAACAAGTTTATTGGAAGGAGGTATAATTCTTATCTCCTGTGACGCCTCTGGGCGGATACGCCTTACGCGGGGCTGGCCGTCTGTCTCATGTGACGCTCGTTCTCGCTGACGGTCGTGACGTTCCCAGTTGTGACACTGCCACCCGGTTGTACGGTTGGTTTGGTCACTGTTGCTGATCGTGACGATCCCGCCCGATGATGTCGCCACAAAAGCTGGATTACAGGACGTCTTCTTGCAACAACGAGCCACTGTCCCACGTTGTGATTAGATCCCAGAGGTCTCGTCTTGCAATCTGAATAGCCGTCCCTTTTAGCCAGTCCGTGCACTGGTGTACACTTGTGGTTTGAAAAAAAAAAACGGCACAAAAAAAAAAGACAAAATTAATACAATAAACACGCCTGGAGAGCTACGAAGAATGTCTTTATATATATAAAAAAAAAAAATCTGCGATTGTTTTTTCCCATGAATAGTTGTCGAAAATGATATACAATCGTCGAAAATGATGAGAGAGAAAGTTCGCCAAAAGCATCATAGCTTCTAATCGTTAACCGAAATGTTTTGTCTAATTTTCGTTATCGTTGAAATAAACAGATCTCTTCAAATAATCGCCAAAGTATCTTCATGTATTTATTTAAAATCTTTTCATTAATTCTCTATAATCAGGATTGTCAATTTTCCTATGTAACTTCTAAAACAGCAAAGTTCTTACGGGTTCTTGATGTAATCTGACGGAATGTGCCGAATCGGAGCGGCCGCTGGCGGAGAGTGTGGGGGTTCTGACGGCGGTGGCGCTCTGCTCGAAATCTGAGCTAACTCGCTCTCTAACTGAACTTTTCGTATCGAGCATCTATTTTTATAACCAATTTCGATCCTCTCTGGGGATCCGGCCGGCTCACAGCCTTCAACCAATGAATATTGGTCTCCGCCCATTCGATTTGTGGATGTCTTAGCTCGACCATTGAGATCATGCCAACACACACCGAACCGAATCCAGCTCGGGTCACTTCGGACTGTTGGGCTAAACAGCGGCCTTGGCCCTCAGGTGACCTTATCAAATCAGTCTGACACTTGATATGTCTACACGTTTTCAGATTAGCGGAATCAACATTTCAAATCTAAGGGAAATTTTACGAACATGAAAAGATTCGAAATTTATACAATCAAGAAATACGAGAAATCATAATTTTTCCAAAATAATCAAATTTTATGCTCCCGTGTTTTTAGAAGCACTTGATGGTACTAAAATTAATTTTTTTACTAAGCTAACATTGGGTGACGCAATAAAACATTAATAATATCACCAATATCAATTTCTCTCTCCTTGTTTTAAACCAACCAATGGGAAATATCCCCGCGGGAGAAGGGAAAGCATCACCGCATGAGATAGTGTCACACCATACTATTTCTTCTGTTTCATCTTCCATACCACCGACTCGAATTAGAATTCATAAGTACAAGAGAACATAACGCTCAGCTTAATCAACGACGTTACCACATTTCTAACAACAGATCTGGGTTCAAGGTGGAAAAATTTTCTGCACAGTGTTTGACCCATGATTTCGGCAATAATCTTGCTGTACGAACTTTCAGCGGTAGAAGTCGTGAACTTTGGTCTTCACTGACTCCCCACAGAGGGCCCAGATGATAGTATTTCCCAAGCCAGCCGTAGAAACGTAGAAAGATCTTTTGCAGATTCGGAGACCCTTTTGCTTCGCGAAAAAGTTGAGTAAACTGTACCGTTAGGCATATGTAGCAAAACTTCTGTTTCGCTTAACCGAGTTCGCCAACATTATCTACTTGAATAGACAATCGATATAATACCTTACCGGACAACACCTGATCGTCAAGGAAAGCACTCGACACGCATAAGAAGAGCTTGCGATCTTACCGGCATTCGCGATGCGAATTCTCCCCTTGGTAAACGCTGAGACTGTTTCTTTCCCGAGGTGCACGCTTGTCAAGGTCCGAAAATTCTTACTGGCCTTCTTTCAGAATTTGTTAATCATTTCCACTTGCGAACACATTCGGTCTAGGAAAACCATTTGAATTCTTTATTGATGAATTTCAATTCTAAACATATTAAGGCCGTCTTTAGATGGATGATGGTAACAAATGTTTCGACATAGCTTGAGAGCCTTGCCTCTCAACAAGAAAGAGAGCAATATGTTAACTAATTGCATTAGTATAGAATAGGGGAGTAAAATCACGGAATGTTGATAAAGGCTCATCTCTTGTTCCCTGTTTAGGATGTGGTTTCCGGCTTTCTCTTTTCCAATCTTTTCACTTTTCTTTTTCTTCTTTTTTTTTAATTGGAGTAGATAGACTAAATTATCGCCCGGTTCACACTCCACCCACGTTTATTATACAGGTGTAGAGGCTCATCCCTTGTTCTCTGTTTAGGATGTGGTTTCCGGCTATCTCTCTTCCAAATCTTTTCACTCTTGCGTAGCCCCCTGCACATCAGTGGCGTTACCGCCTTGCTCGGGGTGATATGAATAATAATAAAAAAAGAAGCATTGAGTATATATGCGAGACACATACGCCTCCCTTCCCTTTTAAAGAAATTCTGTCCCCGGACCAAAGACTAAATGCGTATTCTATCTTCCGCCGCATATCTGAGCAATTTGTTCAGAGCAAGAGTTCAAAACCGAACCAAATTCCAAGCATATTTTAAAAAATATGGAAGAAAAATTCTGTTCAATATGCCCAAATGCAATTAAACCGATTTATCAAATCTTGCACTTGTCATCGTCTCGTATTTAGCGACTGCTTCAGTTTCGGCTCTGCTCGACCCAAGAACCGAAACATCATCAACATAGGCGGAGTACCTGACCGAGGTGGTAGCACCAGGTAAGGTTTTAACTTGCGAAGGAAAGAATTCAACACAAGAACTTAATGCAAAGGGTAAAGTCGACAACAAATGCAGTAGGCACCCTTCAAAAAAGATAACCGAAACTATCGAATATTTTGGGGTGATCTAAACTGATCAGCGCTTTGGCTCATGTAAACTGATTAACTAGAAGATCAAGACTACAAAATGAGGGTTGCTCGGAATAGTATTAGGCTTCACAGTGCAAAACTCCTCAGAACCATGTGGACTCGACAGGACAGCTTACCACCTGCTGGCTCTATTCGTGGCTTTAATCTTCAATATTGCATTTCTACATTTCTTGTTTATTTCACTTTATTACTATTTTTATTCTTTTAATTTATTATCAAATCTCCTAATTCTTCAAATGCATTGATCTTTTTACGCTATAAATTTCGAATTCATTCATCTTAATACTTTCAAATATATTGCAATCATTACTCTATTAAATTCAAATTCATTCCTCTTAACACTTTCAGATATATTGACGATATTACTCTATAAATTCCAATTTCATTCCTGTTATTACTTTCAAATATATTGCAATCATTACTCTATTAAATTCAAATTCATTCCTCTTAACACTTTCAGAAATATTGCTTATATTACTCTATAAATTCCAATTTCATTCCTGTTATTACTTTCAAATATATTGCAATTGTTGCTCTATTGAATTCAAATTCATTCCTCTTAGCACTTTCAGATATATTGCCTATATTACTCTATAAATTCTAATTTCATTCCTGTTATTACTTTCAAATATATTGCAATCATTACTCTGTTAAATTCAAATTCATTCCTCTTAACACTTTCAGAAATATTGACTATATTACTCTATAAATTCTAATTTCATTCCTGTTATTACTTTCAAATATATTGCAATCATTACTCTGTTAAATTCAAATTCATTCCTCTTAACACTTTCAGAAATATTGACTATATTACTCTATAAATTCTAATTTCATTCCTGTTATTACTTTCAAATATATTGCAATCATTACTCTGTTAAATTCAAATTCATTCCTCTTAACACTTTCAGAAATATTGACTATATTACTCTATAAATTCTAATTTCATTCCTGTTATTACTTTCAAATATATTGCAATCATTACTCTGTTAAATTCAAATTCATTCCTCTTAACACTTTCAGAAATATTGCTTATATTACTCTATAAATTCTAATTTCATTCCTGTTATTACTTTCAAATATATTGCAATTGTTGCTCTATTGAATTCAAATTCATTCCTCTTAGCACTTTCAGATATATTGCCTATATTACTTTGTAAATTCTAATTTCATTCCTGTTATTACTTTCAGATATATTGCAATTATTACTCTATTAAATTCAAATTCATTCCTCTTAACACTTTCAGAAATATTGCTTATATTACTCTATAAATTCTAATTTCATTCCTGTTATTACTTTCAAATATATTGCAATCATTACTCTGTTAAATTCAAATTCATTCCTCTTAGTACTTTCAGATATATTGCCTATATTACTCTATAAATTCTAATTTCATTCCTGTTATTACTTTCAAATATATTACAATCATTACTCTGTTAATTTCAAATTCATTCCTCTTAACACTTTCAGAAATATTGACTATATTACTCTATAAATTCTAATTTCATTCCTGTTATTTCTTTCAAATATATTGCAATCATTACTCTGTTAAATTCAAATTCATTCCTCTTAACACTTTCAGAAATATTGCTTATATTACTCTATAAATTCTAATTTCATTCCTGTTATTACTTTCAAATATATTGCAATTGTTGCTCTATTGAATTCAAATTCATTCCTCTTAGCACTCTCAGATATATTGCCTATATTACTTTGTAAATTCTAATTTTATTCCTGTTATTACTTTCAGATATATTGCAATTATTACTCTATTAAATTCAAATTCATTCCTCTTAACACTTTCAGAAATATTGCTTATATTACTCTATAAATTCTAATTTCATTCCTGTTATTACTTTCAGATATATTGCAATTATTTCTCTATTAAATTCAAATTCATTCCTCTTAACACTTTCAGATATATTGCCTATATTACTCTATAAATTCTAATTTCATTCCTGTTATTACTTTCAAATATATTGCAATCATTACTCTGTTAAATTCAAATTCATTCCTCTTAACACTTTCAGAAATATTGCTTATATTACTCTATTAATTCTAATTTCATTCCTGTTATTTCTTTCAAATATATTGCAATCATTACTCTGTTAAATTCAAATTCATTCCTCTTAACACTTTCAGAAATATTGCTTATATTACTCTATTAATTCTAATTTCATTCCTGTTATTACTTTCAAATATATTGCAATTATTACTCTATTAAATTCAAATTATTTCCTCTTATTACTTTCGAATTTATTGTACTATTGAATTTCAGATTCATTCCTCTTATTACTTTCAACTGCATTGCACTTATTACGCTTTTAATTCCAGATATCATTTCTTGTTATCATCTTCCGAATTATGTCTGCTTCTTATTTCGCTTCCTTTCGAGTATTTTCAAAACATTTGCATTTCCGAAAGGTGTTTCTCCCTCATTCAAAAATATCACAATATCTGTTTTTATCTTTTTCTAGTTATACTAAAACCGATGGCAATATTTAATTCGATAAACTATATTTATTTATAGTATAAAAATATAGTGTTAAATAATTTCAAAAATGTCGATAGAAACTTGATAAATATTAGGTGGCCATTGAAATCCTATGAAACACAAGTTTTAATCAGTTAGATTGATCGAGCTGGCAATGTTCTATGATAACTGAAAGTTGAGCACTATTAGAATATTTAGAATCTCGTAATGTTATTGCAAATATGGGGAGAAACTGAACGATAAATTATAAATATTCGTTTAATAACAAGCTGTCTTTCGTAAAGGCTTCATATATATATATATATATATATATATATATATATATATATATATATATATAAGGCAAAATGTCTGTGTGTGTGTGTGTGTGTGTGTGTGTCTATCTATGTTCTTTATACAAATCGACATTTTTTATCAGATTATCACCAAACTTCATACAAATATTCTTTAGGCTTCCGGTTAGCTTCTTATTTTTTCCGATTTCATCCTGATATCGGAAATCGAAACCCGATATCCAATCAGGTTTGATTAAGATCAGAATTTCAGCCCTTTTATCATGTTTTTTGCTGCAGAACTTGCTCTTATTTGGTAAAGTAATAGTTTTTAATCTCAAACATTAGTAGATCTTCTCTGACGTCTCATTTTCGCCGATGCAGGAAATGAATACTCCGATATTCTATCAAATCTGATCAAAAACAAATATTCAGCGATCAATATGGCTAATTTTCTCCAATTTGACTCCCAATGGGTACGATAAGTTTTCATGGACATACGTAGGTTAGTTTTTCTTTGAATGACTTATTTGTCTCCGATATTGGAAATCGATATCCCAATAAACTATCGGATCTGTTCAAAATCAGGTTTTCAGCAATATTACATAAGTTTCTTTCTTCGGGTTTTGCTCTAAGTAGATATAATTTACGTTCTTAGTCTTAGCCATGATACCATTTTCTCAGAGGATTTATTTAGCCTTCAAAATTCAGTTCCCACAGAAAAATTATTTGACATCGATACATCCATTAATTTTACTTTGACTGGTAACAACTATTATATTTTTGTCTTTCGTGCCAACGTTGAAATAGTCTGAACGAGCAACTCCGGGCTATATTGCTAAGATATATATATATATATATATATATATATATATATATATATACAAGTATTGTTGGAAGAATATTCCTTGTCAAAAGAAACACTATTAATACAAAATGCTCAATACAAAAGTAGAACTAATAATATTATTTCTTTATAAATTATAACATGGATATGTTACAATATCACTACAAAAGTAGCCATTTTGTTTCAACACCTTTGTGTCTTTTCAAGTGATGTGATGGTTTAAGAACCATCACATTACTTGAAAAGACACAAAGGTTTTGAAACAAAATGGCTACTTTTGTAGTGATATTGTAACATATCCATGTTATAATTTATAAATAAATAATATATATATATATATATATATATATATATATATATATATATATATATATATAAATTAAAATTTTTCGGTGTTTGATTGATGGGCAATTCAACGAGTGAATTTAACACCCGTCACGTCAGGCATAAGAAAACGTTATAGGCAAATTGATTTATTAGTTTCTGCGTATGTAAACAATTCTAAGTGTAGGGAAAAAGGAAATGGAAAGAAAAAAGAAAAAGTGGCGGACCTTTGCTCTCGGAACTTGTAATTTTGCAACTTAGGGACAGAAGCAAAAATAAAATACATTACAATAAATTTAAAAAAATTAATACATAAAAAGATTTCGATCAGACGAAATAACCAACTGATAAGCTCATTTTTAATGAGTCACGAATAATGTTAGTTTTCAAATAAAGTACTGAAAAAACTCAGGTTAAAATAGTTACCAGGATGGAAAAATGAATTAAGAACAGGAAGTCAATATGTCATATAATAAGATTATATGGCTAATAAATAGAAGTAGAACGAATATTTTAAGGGATTTTAATTTTCGATTATCAGGAAATCAAATTAAATTTAAATCTATGACGTTATTAATACAAAAATAAACCGAATTAAGACCAAAATAAATAGAATTAATATCAAATATAAACAGTGTAAATTTACTGCCGTTTGGATAAGAAATTTGCCGAGGCAAACGTCTCTGCTGATCCTCAAAAGGACCTCAAATCTGTTGTGAACTGGGGTAAGAAATGACTCGTAAATTTTAATGCATCCAAAACAAAGTTACTATCCTTTAACATCCATACACAATCGCTCCTAACCCCATCAGTATGGATCAGGCTAGTCTCTCTGAAAGCAAAACACAGCGCCTCTCAGCCTAGCACTTTCAGTCGACCTCATGTGGAATGACTACTTTCAATCCTTAGCTAAATCTGTTGCTAGGAATGTCGCTTCGCTGTAAGATTAGAAATTTATATCGTCTGAGTCCATCCTGCACATATAAAAACTTAGGCGCCTGTGAATTAAGTACTACTGTCCCATCCGGTCTGATGCCTTTGCTATACATCTTGAGGTACTTGACAAAATCTAACGGAGAATGTGCAATGTAATTGATCCGTACCTGGTAGCTCAACCTCATATTCTCGCCGACGTAATGTGGCTTCTGTTTCTTCCTTCTACAAATACTTTCAATTCTTCTGCTAAGTTGAGCTTAGCGGCCTAGTCCCCACTCTGTATGAATTTATTCGAGATACTAGACTAGCGACAAGGTCTCACTTTTATACAGTGAAGCCAATCGATCGTTAATGCAAATTCAACTCTAGAAGCTTCTCTTCTCGCAATTTCCACAAGTAGAATTTCCTTCCGTATACATGATTCTCTGACTGCTACAATCGCCAAGAAATTTATCAGATCAGGGACCACAACGCCACTATTTCGAGTACATATACCAGGCACTCGACAGGAATGGCGAAGCCCGAACCGTTGCATTGGATATATCTAAGGCGTTCGACAGAGTTTGGCATGCTGGCCTTCTATGTAAACTGCGGAGCTATGGTATAACTGGACATTTGTTTGAACTAATCTAGTCATTCCTCTCTAACCGTACAATGAAGGTGGTATTAAACGGACATGCCTCCCAGAACTACCATACAAACGCAGGTGTCCCCCAAGGTTCCATCTTAGGTCCTACACTCTTCCTGATATCCATTAAGTATCTCCCTAATTCCATAAGAGCCCAAATAGGATTGTACGCCGATGAAACCACAATTTACTCTCGCCTCCTACAAAAATCTGGTGTAGGCGTCAAAGCTAACCTCGCAGCCGAGATTGAAAAAGACCTCCAATCCATATTGGACTGGGGTAAGAAATGGCTAGTAAATTTTAATGCTTCTAAAACGAAGCTACTCTCAATTAACCATCATCGACAATCTCACCAACCTCCCATTAGCATGGACCAGGCTTGTCTCCCAGAGAGAAAAACACTACGCCTCCTTGGTCTCACACTTTTAGCGGACCTCAAATGGAATGACTATATCGAATCCATTGCTAAATCCGCTGCTATGAAAGTCGGTTCTCTGTGCAGGGCCCGGAAGTTTTTTCCGTCTAAATCTATCCTGCACATATATAAATCTACCATCCGCCCGTGCATTGAATACTGCTGCCATATCTGGTCGGGTGCCCCTGCTATTCTCCTCGGGATTCTCGATAAGGTTCAGAGGAGGGTCTGTAATGTGATAGATACCGACTTGGCAGACCGGCTGCAGTCTCTCTCCCACCGGCGCGACGTGGCTTCCCTGTGTCTCTTCTATAAATATTTTCACGGCTTCTGCTCCGATGAACTTAGATCACTGGTGCCCACTAAATACGAATTTGCACGAGATACTAGATTAGCAACTAGATCCCACCCTTTTACAGTGAAACTGATAAAATGCAACCGCAATTTCTACTCCAACAGTTTCTTTCCTCGCACTTCCCGACTGTGGAATTCCCTTCCACACGATTGCTTCCCCGACGGATACAATATCCTGGAGTTTAAATGTAAGGTCAATAGACACCTCCTAACACACTAACCTGCTCCCATTCTTCCTGACATTCCCTAAGTCTAACATTCATTCCTCCTGACATTCCCTATGTCTAACCACTCCTTCTCTTTACCTTCCCCTATGTAGCTCCATGCGCAATAGTGGCAGTGGAATGCCTTGTTTCGGGTGAGATGATTAAAAAAAAAAATTAAATGGAATGTTAAATGGCATCTCTTATTTTCTTTGAGTCGAATTCTTTCTCTGACAAACCTTGTATCATGTTCTTCTCACTTTCCCTTCTACTGTCATGCAGCTCTCTTCACATCAGTGTTCTCATTTTTCTCTTAATCATTCTCTGACAAACCTTTCAACTTGTTTTCTTTTCTTTTTTTCTTTTTTTTGCTCATCACTAACACCTTATGTAACTCTCTACAAACTATTGGCAGTACTCTTTTTCTTGGGGTGAAATTGAAAAAAAAATCACTAATTTGAAGACAGTAATTTAGGAAAAATGTATTTAAGATCTGGAAATTACATACATTACCGGCCATAATTATTAGGAAACTACAGGCTTTTTAAAAAAATATATATTTCTAATATTTTTAATATTTATTGCCAAATGGATAATTTTAAATGAAAATAGAATGGTTCTTTTGAAGAGTGGCATTCAGCCAATAAGAAGAATAAATTAGAATGTGGAAGAGGGCACAAAAACTGTACACCAGAACAGTGGTCAAAAGTGTTGTGGAATGGTGAGTGTAAGTTCAAACGGTTTGGTAGTAAAAAAAAAAGTGTGTACGAGCGGAGGAGGTTTGGGGAGCTAGTGAAAGATGAGGGCGTACGGTCAACGATGAAATATCGTGGTGGATCCTTCATTTTTGGATCTGTTTTGCGGACACGATTTTTGGAGATTTGCATGAAGTAACAGGGAATATGATGAAAGAAAATACCATTCAATCTTACATAGATATGCAATTCCATCGGGATTGTGTACTATGTGTCAACATTTTATCCTCTAGCATTATAAAAACCCAAAACATACTTCTCAATTGTGTCAGATAATTTAAAATGAAAAGAACTGCTGGACTGTTAAAAGTTATGTGTTGTCTAACTCAGACACCAGACCTCTCACCAATTGAAATTGCATGGGATGAGTTGGACAGGAGACGTAACAAGAGGCAGCCTAGTAATGTTCTGGATTTAGTTAAGTGTCTACAGGATACCTGGAGTGTGTTGTCGGAGGATTATTTTTAAAAAAAATAAGGTAAGAATGCCCAGAGTGTGTGCAGAAGTTGTGAAGGCAAAAGGAGCTTATTTTGATAAAACGGCAATATAATTAAATATTAATAAATTAATTTCATGCATGTGTTAATGTGCAGAATTAACAAAAGAACCATTTTATTTACATTTAGAATTATTCACTTAGCAATAAATTTTGAAAAATAGTATGAAATAAATCGTTTTTTGTAACCTAACAATTATGGCCGGGTATGTGTGTGTGTGCATATATATATATATATATATATATATATATATATATATATATATTAATTATAGTGGCAATACCAATATCAACAGAACTAATTCTGTCAAGTGGGATGAAGTAATGGGTTGGCAGTTTCTTAAAAATATAAAGACTTTTTTTTTAATCTTACTACACGTCAGTCATATATACTTGGCTTTGTTGGTGATGCATCTTTTAAGCCGTAAAAAAACTAAATATCAGAAGATGAGGGAATCAACTAATATATGCTTGGGAATAGTTTATAGATCTCTAATTACATTATATTAAAAACAACTATATTCTCGGTTATATTTTAGACGATGATAAAAAATGAAAATACGTTCGTTAAATTTATTGAGTAAGTATAGTTTTGGGAATGTGAAAGTTTTTAAATTTTCTTCTACCTCCCATTAGCATGGGACAGGCTAGCCTCCCAGAAAGTAAAATACTACGCCTCCTTGGCCTTACACTTTCGGCGGACCTCAAATGGAATGACTATATAGAAACCATTACCAAATCTACCGCTATGAATGTCGGTTTTCTGTGCAGGGCCCGGAAGTTTTTTCCACCTGAATCTATTCTGCACATATACAAATCTACCATCCGCCCGTGTATTGAATATTGCTGCCATATCTGGTCGGGTGCCCCTGCTGTTCTCCTTGGGCTTCTTGACGAAATACAATGGATGATCTGTAACGTGGTTGATACTGACTTTGCAGACCGGTTGCAACCACTCTCTAACCGGCGTGATGTGGCTTCCCTGTGCCTCTTCTACAAGTACTTTCATGGCTTCTGCTCCGATGAACTTAGAGCACTGGTGCCGCCTAAGCAGAAATTTACACGAGATACTAGATTAGCAACAAGGTCCCACCCTTTTACAGTTAAACAGATAAGATGTAACCGTAAATTCTACTCCAACAGCTTCTTTTCTCGCAAGTCTGCTTTCCCGACAGTTACAATCTCCAGGTGTTTAAATGTAGGGTCAATAGACACCTCCTATCACTCTAACTCCCAATTATTCTCAGAACACTCACATCTACTAAACCCTCATTCTCGGTATCCTTACCCGCCTATCACCCACCCTCTGACATTTCCTATATTTAACCATCTTTTCTCCAAATGTAAGGTCAATAGACACCTCTTAACATACTAACTTGCATCCATTCTCTCAAACACCCTTCCCATCTACCCAAACCCCCATCCTTGCTATCCTTACCTGTCAATCACCCTCCTTCTGACATTTCATATATCTATCCACTCTTTCCAATTACTTTCCCCTCAGTAACTCCCTGGGTAACAGTGGCAATGGAATGCCTTGCTTGGGGTGAAATGATTAAAAAAAAATTCTCTTATTAATTTCTTTTTACCGTTAAGGTTTTTATTGGTATCGTTGCAATGCAAACAATCAGTAGAAAATGATTTGCTATTGCTGTTTTATTATAAAATAACCTAAAATTGCAAGAGGGTATCATATGTGTAAAATACATTTTAAAGTATATTTCATTTTTTAATACAATATAAATATAAATATATAATCTATCCCCTAGTATATATTGATTGATTCTCTCATTTTCTGATCATTAATCTGTTAAGACTTAGCTGATTAGTTAAGACACTAATCAGCTACATATGTGTGAGTTGCAGAGTATTAAAAGCTGTCCTGCCTTGGTCATTTTATCCTCTGATTTAGTTTGAATAATAACTTAGAACAAATTCTGTAGCTGTTTCACGATGGCACGCAATAACTTTTTAGACTTGTTAAAATGCTACTTATGGATAATTCCATTCAGTTCATCACTATCATGGAAAATGTCTGAGTTTTCATTGATTTTATGCCGCTATCAAGCTTTAATCTTGTAACCCAATTTCTTCTATACATCATAACTTGATTTTCTATTGGTTCACTGAGACAAAACTCCGAAAAAAACCGCTTTAATTGTCGGAATTTGGTAAAAAAAATACGTTGTTTTTAAGGTTCTATATATAATGTTTCCTGACAGAAAAAATATTTCACTGCTTGACGAAGTGGTAATAAGATAGAACCAAAACACACCGGCTCTTGTGTTGCAGTCAATATGTTTTATTATGTACTTATAATTAAAATTTTACAATATATGTGCGCAAGTTTGAGACAGATGTGTAGTTTTATATTATGTAACACTTATAGACCAAGTATAAAATAACGGAGTATGACACATGCAGATACAGCATATCCTGATAACTGCGCTGAAGCATGAACCAGACTCTCCCCGCATAGATAGATAGATAGATAGATAGATAGATAGATAGATAGATAGATAGATAGATAGATAGATTTCTTCATAGATAGATTTCTTCATAGATAGATAGATTTCTTCATAATTGCTGAAGTAATTAATTTCGGTAATTTATAACAGAGTTCACTTTGCATTACATATATTTTAAAATCTATTCCAATTAACGTTTATGATAGTGAATTGATTCTGCGAGAATTAGAAATTCTACAATATTTAATAATAGCAGTCTCATTTTTAAAAACATTACGTATGCAGTTTGCACAACGATAATAGTAAACAATGGAAGCAACTACAAGAACTCATTCAGAAATTAGTGAAAGAAAGCATTTACAAGAAGAGAGAATATGGTTTCAGCACCAGATGCGATAATGCAAATTTAAGACTCTTAAATCAGGCAAGTAACAACATATAATAACTAGTTAATGATTTAATAGAGAGAGGAGAATTTGGGACTGAAATCTAAAGACATATTTTATCATAAAATATGCTTTCTAAATGCTAATTATATTACGAAATGAAAAATATTTTTTCACAGATGAAGAAAGGACATGTCGCAACTGCAATATCGTTCAGCAGAAACGTGCAGACGATCCCTAGATAGACATGAGAGCAGTAACACTGTTTAAAGCAAAATGGAAACGAGAAGGATTTAGTATCTTAAAGATACTGTTGAAATGAAGAAATAATGTTTTTTTTTAATTTCACAGTCACTGTAATAATTGAAGAAAACAATAATGTAGCGAATGGCCTATCTAATGAGCCTATATATATATATATATATATATATATATATATATATATATATCTGTTAGATCAGGGATTAAAAGGAAATTGAATTTGCGGAGAGCCCCAAATTACTTATGCTCTGAAAGAACGGAAAAGAAGTAATATATTCTATTTTATATTTATATATGAACAGAAATGATCTTCCTTATTCGTAGAACAGTTTTTAACGTTTAAGTTAAACTTTAGACATAATTATGATACGCGAATACACTATAATTATCTAAAGTAATTATTAGGTCTTCTTTTCATAAATATTATGTGCATATAACTTCGTTTTATGGAGGAAAATATCGATCTAATAGATATTAGCTAATTCAATAGTTCAATAGATTCTACATCCACTCATTAGAAACATGTTCACACTCCACCCATGTCTATTGAACAGGCTAAGAGGCTCATCCCTTGTTCCCTGTTTAGGATGTGGTTTCCGGCTTTCTCTTTTCCAATCTTCTCACTTTTTTTTTTTTTCAATTGGAGTAGATAGATCTATCTATCGCCTGGTTCACACTCCACCCATGTCTATTGAACAGGTTAAGAGGCTCATCCCTTGTTCCCTGTTTAGGATGTGGTTTCCGGCTTTCTCTTTTCCAATCTTCTCACTTTGTTTTTTTTTTTTTCAATTGGAGTAGATAGATCTATCTATCGCCCGGTTTACACTCCACCCATGTCTATTGAACAGGTTAAGAGGCTCATCCCTTGTTCCCTGTTTAGGATGTGGTTTCCGGCTTTCTCTTTTCCAATCTTCTCACTTTGTTTTTTTTTTTTTTCAATTGGAGTAGATAGATCTATCTATCGCCCGGTTTACACTCCACCCATGTCTATTGAACAGGTTAAGAGGCTCATCCCTTATTCCCTGCTTTATCTTTTCCAATCTTTTCACTATTACGTAGCCCCCTGCACATCAGTGGCATTACCGCCTTGCTTGGGGTGATACGATTAAAAAAAAAAAATGTAAATGTTCATTTTGAATGAGAACGATAATATTGAAACAGAAAATATGCGGTATTTATTCAACTGAATTATTCTGAACGGATTTCCGATTAATTTACAGGAATCATTCTTACCAATGCAAAGAAGAATAATGAATCATCAAATCTAGTGCATAATTTAAATCAAATGGAGAATTTCGTTAGATTACATAATTGGAAGCAAATTTTAAAATATTTTGTCAAAGGTTTGAGAAATTCAAATCACTCACAGAATTTAACTAATTGCTAAAAGATTTTACTCTTGATTGTTTATAGAATGTTCTGAAATTGATCATAAGTTATGTAATTAGCGCGTAAAATATGACAAAAATGTGATTTTTATCACTTTTGAACCTTTAAAATAAGAAGTTATTTCCTATTTAGAATTTTTTTTAACATCATTATGATCTTTCTGCTTGCTACTGTATATTATGATGAATGGTCCCTCATTGTCGTTATCTTTACAGCTTTTCCTGGATCTATTCAGAGCATTATTGTGATGATTACGGCCAGGAAACGGAATAAAATGCACATTGAATTAAGCAGAATGCGACGGGAACTCTTTAGTCGACGAGGTCTTATTCTGCTTAATGGAAATACTCAGTCAATTTAATTTTTCTAGGTGAACATCCTGGTACTTAACTAATAGCAAGGAGGAGAAGATTCATAATTTTACCAAGGGTCTTTGAAGATAATGAAAATAGCGAACCCGAATGGAATTCGAAATCGTCTCTCATATTTTCTTTCTCTGCTGCTATCCATTTAATCAACGCACAATCACTTCTTTAAATATGAGAATAAAAAGGACGTATTATATATAAGCAATTTAAACAACTACGTAGAATGTTGATAAGACTTAGAGTGACATCAGAATTCTTTCGGCAATTCACATGAATTTAGTTTGGAAAAACCACAAGAATAAAAAATTGATATTTTGTCAATAACAACACACGTTGTTGTAGTTTACAAATTTATTTATGTTTCTTTTATCTCCGTCAAGGCCTTTTGGATCTAAATCACATCCTCAAAATGTTAATCTGTACGCAGTATTTCATAGGTTTCTGTAGCGTTTTGCCGAGTTGAACACAACAAACCATTATCAGAAACCAATGAAATGATCTATACTACTTATGGATTAACTTTCTGGTGACGAGAAATAGATGAAAGTGACAAAACGTAGGAAACCATCATTTTTCAAAACTACGATGTTCCTTCAAGAAGTGAAGCGGGGGGTGGTAACAAGAAGGGGACTGAACTGGGAAGGTCCAATATTGAGAGCGAATAGTTATGAATTGCTTTAAAATAGCAGATTATTCCTAATAATGTACAGATGTATAATCAAAATTTATTCCTGAATAAATGTATTTAAATCTAACAATGCAAGTACATTGAACATGTATGTATTCCTGTTATCAAGTTACAAATTTATGTTTTCCTTTACAATGAAACTCTAACATTTTGGATAGCAAGAAATATCCGAATGTTCATCTTTATCTTTGCAAAGGAATATCTTATGACTGAAAAAGAAATTCTCAAGAGGCTTAAAGTTGTAGTCAGTGAATGAGAGATTAGGAGAATATGGTGAAAAAATTCGTATCACAAGTCAGTGAATTTCTCCAGTACCGTCCTGGCAACCATTGACTGAGTATTTCCATTAAGCAGAATAAGACCTCGTCGACTAAAAAGTTCCCGTCGCATTCTGCTTAATTCAATGTGCATTTTATTCCGTTTCCTGGCCGTAATCATCACAATAATGCACTGAATAGATCCAGGAAAAGCTGTAAAGATAACGACAATGAGGGACCATTCATCATAATATACAGTAGCAAGCAGAAAGATCATAATGATGTTAACAAAAATTCTAAATAGGAAATAACTTCTTATTTTAAAGGTTCAAATGAAATTATATCAAGGAAAAAATATAAAAGTAAATTATATAATTCTAAGATATAAAGTTCAATAAACTTATTTTGATAAAGTTATATGAATAATTATATAACATACAAAAAATAGATGATCAAAAACATCAGAACAATTAAATACACCTCATTTCAAATGGGCCGATTGAAATTAGCCACTAAACACCTTATATAAACAGAAGAACAGTTAGATTGTGTTCATTTTGGCAATGAGTCAAAATTTAATCTATTTGGTTGTGAGGGGAAAAGGTTTGTTCGACGCAGTCCTAAGAAGCGATATTTGCCTCACTGCACTAAAAGTAGCGTTAAATTTGGAGGAAGTGTGATGGTTTTTGGCATTATTTCAAGCTCTGGTACGGGACCTCTTGTTAGGTTACACTGTAAAGTTAACGCAACTGTATCCAAATAGATATTGAATAAACCTGTATCTAATTTGAGAACTGCAAATCATCAACCAGCTGTATTTATACATGATAACGCACCATGTCACACAGCGAAGTCTGTGAGGATATTTCTTTCTGAGGAGGATGTTACTGTTATGGAGAGGCCTGCTCAAAGCAAACATAAATCTTATTGAGAATGTCTGGAAGTTACTAAACGAAAGATATAGGAAAAAGTTTAACAAACATCACAGAACTATGAATTAATTTGAAAGGAGGTTGAAAGAAAATATCCGTTAATGAATGCAAGACTTTAATTTGTTCATGTAGCAAAATATGTGAAGCTGTTATTTAAAGTAAAAGTTTTTCACATCAATTACTAATGAATTATGAACGATATTTTTATTTGGATATGATGTATCCATTAGAATAGTATGATTTTGTTAGTCGTTCTGATGTTTTTGATTATCTTTTTTTTCGAATGTTATATAATTATTCTTATAACTTTATCAAATCAAGTTCATTGAGCTTTATATATTGGAATTATATAATTTATATTTATTTCGTTATTTTCCTTGATAAAAGGTTCTATGAAGCTTTAATACAAAAAGTTATTTCACATTTAAACTTTTTCTTAACATCGTTCAAAACTTCATGCTCGCTACTGTATTTTTGGTAAAATTTTGTTTTGGAAAGTGTTTTAGCTCTTCATAAGAAGAAAGTAATAATCGAAAAAATATATTAAAGGAAATCAATGCACTCGCCGGCAGGATTCAAATCTTCATCCTTCTGGTTAGAAGAAAATCAGTTTGAATATCGCCAGTAGACGAAAAGATATATAAACCACCCGCAGACAGGCTGTTCAGTGCGGCTAGATTAACCGATTGCAATAAAACAGGACTGAAAACCAACCCATTTTGCAACAGTCAGGGATTCATCCGCCAGGCCATTGGCGCATGTCCGAGAAAGCTAGATTTCATAAAGTGTAATGCTTTATAAAATGTTAATACGCCCGCAGTTTAGACAGTTATAACTTGTAACCACACTTCGTAACAAGAACACACACACATACACACACACGCATATATATATATATATATATATATATATATATATATATATATATAATAAGCTTTTCAATATCATAGGTGAAAAAATGACCTTTAAATAGACTACAAAGGAGTAAATGATTAACCTCATTGATGGAAAAATAATTTCTTTTAATCGTTTCAGGCCAAGCAAGTCGGTACCGCCACTGGTACGCAGTGGGTTACATAGGAAAAGAGTAAAATTTTAAGCAGGAGCAGAACGAAAAGAAAAACGGGACAGTTACAGAGGGTGTCGGATAAAGGGCAATAGAAGGAATGGGAATACTAGTGTGAAGACAGTTGCGAGGGTAAAGAGAGAAAGAACAAAATAAGATACATGAGATGATGGGGAACGAATGGATTCAAGTAGAAAACAGATCTGAATTGACATTGCATTTAATTTTAAGTGATTGTAGCCGTCAGGGAAGCAACTATACGAGAGTTCCACATGCGGGAAAAGCAAAGAATAAAGCTGCTGGATTAGAAATGGCGGCAACATTTGATTGATTTAACAGTAAAGGAGTGGGATCTTGTTGCCAGTCTTGTTGTTCGAGTAAGTTCTTCTGTAGAGGGCATGAATGAGTTAAGCTCGTCGGAGAAGAAGCTATCGAAATATGTGTAGAATAGACACAGAAAAGCCACATCCTGCCGGTGACAAACTATTTGGAGTTCAGCAGCCAGGTGCAGACCGATCACATTTTCGATTCTCTTTTGGAGCAGGTTAAGAACCCTGAGATGAAGAGCAGAAGCGCGCGACCAGATATGACAATATTTTTAATGCACTAGATGTTGGTCGGTTTGTATATGTGCAATATGGACTAAGGCGGAAAAATTTCCTAGCCCGACAAAGTGATCCATTTTTTAGCAGTCGATTTCGCTATTGATTCAATGTAATGGTTCCACTTAGTGGGGTAGAAGAGACTACCTATGGTGGTTGACATATAGCAATTTTGTTTTAAAAGCAATAAAACTTACAGGCCATTTCTTAATCCTCTTTACTACGTAGAGGAGGTCCTTCTTGATTAGCTTCCTTTGGCGGTTTCGCAAGATTTCTTACTGAGCCGGGAGTAACTGGTAGTGTCATTATCACAGATTCCTACTTGGGATTTGATCACGTCAGTGATGAAGTTTATGAAGATCAGAAATAGTTTCAGGCCTAGATATGAGTATGGGAACATCAGCCTTCGTGTTGTAGCATGTAGATCATGCCCATTTAAGACGGCCTTCATTATGCGGTTTGATAAGAAATATTGAATCAAATCCAAGAAAGCCTCCAGTGATACCATAAACCTTTAGCTTGCGCAGAGGGCCGGCGTGCCAAACCCTATCAAAACCTTATGAGATATTTAAGGCAAAAGATCGAGCTTCGCCGGGCTTATCGAGGGCCTATTACATGTACTCGGTGAGGGTTGTTAGCATATCGGCATTAGATCTTTCAAAGCGGAAGCTATACTGTCTGTCTGCGAATATTTAATAGCCAGTATGATGTTGAACTATTTCAGCATTGATAATAGCCTGGATCAATTTTCCGAAAGTTGGTAGGAGGTTGATAGAGCGATAATTAGATGGGTTCGCGGGTTCCCCTCAGTTCTTAAATACAAGAACTGAAAAAATGGCCTTCAAACTGGGAGGAAAAGAGGAAGCAGAGAGGCAGTAATTATAAAGTTTAGACAGAACAGAGTTCTGAGGCACATTTCTTCTGGAATATAATGGGAGGGAGATAGAAACGTTGGGCATTATTTATAATTATACGCTGGTGTGATGTGCTGAAATATCTATTCTAAATTTTTGAGTTTAACGTTTTTTTCACATTTAATTAAATTGATGTGTTTTTCTATTTCTTTTGGCTTCTTAAGTATCTGATAAATTAATGTAGCCGATCTCATTCATTTTCTTTATGAAGATTTCCAGGATGGGAGGATTATTTTTAAAAGCTTTGATCAGGATAAAAGAATTTCTATGTAAGAAAACCGAAATGCTGTTATAACCTAGCCGGAGTTTTATCGTGAATTAAATTGAATTAAAATCATGGTCAGATTTTTATGGCGAGCAACAAATACATTGAGTATGTTTTGTGAGAGTTCGCGTTAATATTATTATGTTATTTATTTACAATTCTTGAAATATTTACAGTGTATTGCTTAGATCAATCATTACAGACTAGAGAGTCAACTTTATTATTTTACTATGAATTAACTCTATTATTGTTTAAAAATTTTTCATAGTAAAGTTAATGTACACTCTCAATCGTAGAAATGATAGAGTTTGCATGTTGTTTAATGAATCTCAACTAATGAGGTTTATTTATATCGTTCAGTTTCACGTTAAATATGTAAATTTTATGATACAGAAGGATCTTAAAATGAGTTTAAATGTATATATTTATGATACAAATATAGAGAGTAACGAATTTTATGTCCTTTATACATAATCCGATAATTATCTGGTTGTATTTATTTGTTATGATTGAGAATTGGTAGCAATACGATAGACAATTAGTTCTTGATCAACGAAGTTCGAATAAAAATGGTATCGAAGATATTCACCTGTTTCCGAATTATTTGTAATATCTATCAAATGAGATAAATTCACAGATAGATTTGAGGTATAGGGAGAGAGAACATGAGGTTGAATGCGGCATTCAGTTACGATATTTCAAATTAGATTAGAGTCTTTGACATTTATCTAGTGTAGTAACGACTGCAAAACACATGGCTCTCAAATGCATGATGCGAGTATTCCTAGCGGGTAAAATAAGCCGTTTTACGGTTTAATCTGACACAGTCCCGATCTGTCTTTCATTGAAATTAGAACGCTAAGTTCGCGCGTCCGAATTCGCTCTGGTGTGTCAAACCCCAATGTTTAGCTTTTGAACATTTTGCCATATTATTGTTGTTTTTCATTATTAGTGTTAATTTGTCTCGCATATAATTTTGCCAAATTAGTGTTGCTTTGCCTCATTTACGTTAATTAGCCTTGCATACAGTGTTTGCTTAATTTATATTATTTGTTGCTCTGTTGTTTACTTTTTCTTGTTGTTGCTTATTACAAAATGTGTCATCTCTGTTTCTAAGACTGTTCAGTTACTTATTTTGCATTTGACCATGGATACACAGTCAACAAGAGGAAAACAGAATTAAATATATAATGTAATCAAATAAGTGAAATTCTGTTGTAAGTAGATTAACAATAGAAAATCGATGCAAAACAAATAAGTATAGATTACTTGATATTCTTTGTTAACAAAACTAAACTAAGTTCGATTTTCTGTCTTGGATAAAACTAAGTTGTTGACCAGTCAACATTCTCACAGAAGTTAATTTTAAAACAATGTAGATGACATTGGATCTTTTTTTTATATGATTATCTTGTATAAAATCTGTTAATGTTATCTTTCTGGGTGATTGCCTCAACTAATTTAATATTTGAAATATTTCGTATTCGCTTTGATTTATGTATGATTACTTCGAATTCACATAAAGCAGATTCTACCATAAACTATATTTGAGTTTTCTTAATTACTGAATTGTAAATATGAAAAATTGATTGAAATGAAGCTTAATTTCAAGTAGTTAGAGTTACACAAATTATTCCTCCTTTTTTCAAAATTTATAAGTACAAGTATAACTCACGAAAATTTCAGTTTTCTTATTTGAATTTTCTGATGTATCATAATTCTTAAAGAGAAACTCCTTGTGAGTTCTGTAAATATCAGTGGAAATTCCTTTATTTCATTGTTAAATATTTGAGTTTAACAACTTTGACAAAATATTGCAATAACAATCATAAGTATGAATGCTAGTCATTTAAAGAAATAAGGGAGTACAAGTGAAAAGGTTTAAAATTGACAAGTTTTTCAATTTTTCATTGAAGCTAAAAGAATCTTACATTTCCCAGATGCATTATTCTTACACAGAAATTGATTCAACCCCATCTTCAATCTCAAAAATGTGATATTTATTAAGAGAGAAAATAAGTTGTACATAAATTCTTGATATTGCACCTATTGATTTTTTTTTTTACATTTTTAAGTTTGATTCTAAATTTCTATGAGAAGATATACTCATTATTATATGTGGATACAACTGATTTCATTATCAAAATATAGCGGCGCTTCTGTCCGCCTGAGAAGCAGCGTATACAAGGTGTTGAAGTAAACTCTGACACTTGAAAAAAGAAAACGAAATAAGCAATAAAAAGAGAAGTTTTATATGCAGAGATCCCACAGTTTATTTAGCAACAGTTACAGTTATATACTACGTTGTTTTTCAATGTAACCACCGCCACCGGCGATGACCACCTCAAGGCGGACGCGAAATGAGTAACAGGCTTTGGAGTCTATGCCCTTGTTCACGATGGCAGCCTTCAAAGAGTCAACGGTATTGTAGGCGTGCTTGTTGTTCTTGGCCTCGATCACGCCTGAGGAGAAATAGTCAAGAGGGTTGCAGTCAGGTGAGAGACACGCCTGTATCTTCTTGGCTTCCTGTGCAGGAGCGCAGTCCTGCTGGAAGACGTGGGAGCGTCCAGCAGCAATCTCGTCCATCCAGAGCATCACTACGCTCCACAGCACCTCCTGGTAGATCTCAGCGGTGACGATTTTAAAAGAATTCAGAAGTTCTTCTCTGAAGGAAAGAATTTCATCCAGGACTAGACGAGCAACTGGCAGAACGACAGATGGATCTGCAATGGCATCGAGCAGGTTCCCTCCTCTGTCATAGTTCTTGGCGTCATCTTTGAGGGTGGTATGATGCATCCGTTCTTCTTCAAAGGTCTTCACAAAGGTTTCTTCTACAGAACAACACCTTAGTAGATCAATGCGATAAGTTTTTAGTTGATTAAATAAAAAAGATGACATCAATGGATAACATACTTACGTATACAAAATGCTGGAACAAGGTTTAGAAGAAATAACATAAATCAAAACTTATTAAGAACAACAATAAGAAAAAATTCTCGAGAGTAAAGAGCGCTTATGTGTTGAGTAGACACTGACCATAAAAACGAAGTAATCCTTGGGTCGTGTGTATCTGGAAACAGATTTGAAGGGTGAACAATATCTGATCTGTAATAACGAGAACTAATTATCCAGTAGATTGAATATAGTTAACAATTCTCTGAATGTTAACTGGAGGGAAAAGAATCTTATGAAAACCGGATATCACAATGGCTGGAACATTGTAATAATAGCAACAAAACATGAGGAAAAAAGTCCCCTTGTAATCAGTATAAACAATATACAATACATTTAATCGGAAATGTACATTTAGATTTTTGCATATATTCACTAAGGCATAAAACGGGGAAAATAATTAGAAGATTTGTAAAATCAAATATTCTTTTTGTGATATATATGTAATAAAGTACATGTATCTTAAAAAGGAGTGAGAGAAGAAGCTGGTTCTCGTAGAACTTCGCTAAACTTACAAAGGTCAAAACTAGGAGAGGAAAGTCAAATTAAGATTCACCACACTGACTGAACATGGTTATGTGAATGCTGTCGAGTCAATACTTGATCCATTTGGTGCAATCATCTTAATGTTTGGAGTATAATTATGTTAAAACAATCGCACCTCCGAAGTCGTCAACTGTTTTCAATGTTAAATTCTGTGAGTAGAATATTGCTTTCCGTTTGAAAATCACAGAAAAACGCGTTCCTTTTTTTTACTATTTCAAGAATAACAGCAGCAAATTCTAGTTGACAATTGGGTTATTATTGCAAATTTCGTTTACATGTTTGTTTCTGTAATGATATTTTCAAAACGTAGAGGGAGACATTGAAAGTCAAACTCATCGACAAAACATATAGATTTGTTAAACAAAGCAACTTTCAAGGAATCTCCTTTTAAAACATTGATTAACTATGACTAGAATTGTTCTGGCATGGTAGACTTTGGTCTTTTCCGTTTATCAACATTCTTCCCTGTCACTTCATATATATCTTTTTATTATTTTTAAAGATGATAGTATGGAATTACAATTCTAACTTCGTCTTATATATATATATATATATATGTGTGTGTGTGTGTGTGTGTGTGTGTGTGTGTGTGTGTGTGTGTGCGTGTGTGTGTGTGTGAATTTATACATAATGGATGTATGTGTCTATATCTATCGATCTATCTATCTATTTATCAATCTATCTATCTGAGTTGAAACAAACAGAATAATGCCTTTCAAGGATTTTTCACAATTTATCTCCGCATATACGACATCTCTTAGCATGTTTTACTAATCCGTAAGCATTTTCCTATAAGTTATCAACAGATAGACCTTGTTTGTTGCCTTTCAATTGTCCATCGTATCATCGTCTTGATGACACGACTGACAGATAAAAGGATGAAGCCTATAATAACCGAGATCTCTCTCTCTAATGCTTGCGAGTATTTTGTGATGCGTTGTAATTTTCGTACGTATACTTTAAGTAAGATGCCTTTCATACAATAGTCGTAGGACATCTAATCGACAAACAAAACAATAGGGTCTGGGCGTGATACAATTCTGGTGCAATCACGGATGACGCAAAATTTTTCAAGGATATTCAATTTTCATCATACACTTCAAAATAGATTTATACTGATGCACACCACAGCAAATGACCTAATGTGAGAAAAATATGAACCGATTACTCCCTGCAATCTAGTGAATCTATAACTGACCGCATATATATATATATATATATATATATATAGAGAGAGAGAGAGAGAGAGAGAGAAAGAGAGAGAGAGAGAGTGATAGGGGGAGAGAGAGAGTTGAGAATACGATATGTAATATGTATTATCTAATCTAAACTTATTTATAAATGGAACTTTGTGTGTGTGTATGTGTATGTGCTTGTGTCCGTTAACTAAAGAATCCAAAATGGCTGAACCAATTTTCTTGAAAATTTACAGTTGTACTATATGCGTCTGCGAGTGTCCTTAGTTAGATTTTGTGTCAAGGTACCCCCGATAAATTGCGGAAATCGATAATCGAAAAGCTCGGGTTATAGTAGTAGTGGTCCGATTTTAATCAAATTTGATACACTCATAGATAAAGACATAACAAACGATATTTAGAAGTTTCAAGGTTGCAGTTCTTACAATAGTGCCGAAAATCGATAATATATATATATATGTATAAAAGGGAAGATGTTTGTGTGTGTGTCTGTGTATCTGCCTGTATTTTTTTTCAACCTTTTAATATTAGTTTTTGCTTCGGGTTTGGTTCTAAATAGGTATAATTGTAGTTCTTAGTCTCAGCCATGATACCATTTATGTAGAGGACTTATTTAACCTTCAAAATTCAGTTCACGACGAAGAAAACTTATTTGATATCGATACCAGGAAACGGAAATTTGACTTACATTCATTTTTCTTTCAGTCTACAGTTCGCTTTAACTGGCAACAACTATTGCTTTTTAGTCTTTCGTGTCAACGTCCAAAAGTCTGAGCTCCAGGACCATGGATTAGTTTTAAAGCTTTCATTACACCCGAGCAATGCCGGGCTATACTGCTGTATTAGAATACTGTTTGATAACTGGATAAATAATAGGGAAAGTTTTGCAACAACATTTGATCTCTAAAAGTTTATGATGGCGCTGGAATTAGGATATACCATATATTTTCCAAATTCAGTATGTACATAGTTTTCATGTTCCTTTATCAAAGTTATTATCTTTATCAACAATATTACCCAACGCAATTTTTCTAAGTTATTATCTGTTTTATTTTGCGAAAATGTGTAAATGCGAGAGATTTCATATAAGATATTGTTTTGAGTCAATATAATTTACATTTGTGCCACGAAGATAAAGAGAAATCATCAGAGTAAACTATCCAATGATATTAGAATAACAGGAGAATTATGTAAATATTAGCATATTTACAGGAGAGTCAAAAAATAATAACATTGATTGGAAAATTTATGTTTCGGGGAAAATGCTTATCTTTGATAAAATGTGTCTACATAAACAGCCATTGTATTATTCCTTAAAAACAGCAACAACAACAACAACAACAACAACAACAACAACAACAATAATAATGGTAATGATAGACAAAAATCAATTTTAATCGCCTAAAATTCATAATAAAAAACGACTAAAACAGAATGTGATTTCTTATTCACAGGACAGGTCCAGCAGATTGCACTGAGATGCATCTCTGAAGAGTTTGAAAAATTATCCAAATAAAGGTACCTTGAAATTGAACTCTCAGAAATGAGGACATCAATAAATTATGTAGTAGGCGGGGCCCTTGTATTCATTAAAGAATATACGATAGAATCAATGAAGAAATTACTAGTAGTTCATTTCTTAAAATATTTTAAAAAATGTACTCAAAAGTAGAGTTGACATATGACGACGAGCATTATCTATTTAAATGGGGTTAATATCAGATTTTCTTTTATTTTTATCAGCGAAAGATACACTGAAGCTGTTTCTTACATTAGGTCTCTAGTCGGAACCCAAAATATATATATATATATAAGCTTGTTTCGCAGTATCACAGCTCATCTGTTGGCTAGACACGTCCACTTGCTTTCGGCCGAGATCGAAACTTGACCGATTTGGTGTTAGTCGGATTCGCTACCTTGAAGCCATATGCGCATGGAATTAGAGAAGTAAATTTTAACTTGTTGTATATAATCAGTATATACATGCCAGTCACCGAAAAAAAACAATTCATTTCTGAAGAGTCACGCATATATCGCAGAAGTGGATAACTGTTTTTTGAAACATATATCATTACAAAAACTGTTATTCACGCTACATACGTTTCAAAATTCAGAATCTTCAGTAGATTCATATCAAAGGATTTTACAACGCTTTCAAAAGTACAACAAGTTTTTCTTAGATTGTGATACAGGAACTTTAAAGTAATAGAAATTTTCAAAATTAGGGAGAAGTTTTAATAGATTTTAGACATTTTTATCTAAGTATGTATGATCCTAAATTCTATTTTCTCATGTGATTGCATCCGGGTATCACTTCAGATCATACATTCAGTAATGTCTTTTGTTCTGAAAATAATATTATGGGCATCTTCTTATCCTGGCACAGTCTGTTGTAATGATTGGCTTTTTTATTATATTCTATGTTATAACAGGTTTTACGCTGTTTTTTCTTAAAATTTCTACAAGTTGCTTGCCAGTTTGCTACAAATGTAAAGTTTTTAAGTTTTGAATTAAATCGGTGATTATACAATCCGTATTTAAAAAACTCTTTTGTCGATTTTCAGCAAGGTTTTTTTTATAAAACCGAATTTTTTTATTGAAGTGTTTATTGATTAATTTGAAAAAAAAACTGTTTGCACTTATTTGGATAATACATCTAAATTAACGTTGTCTTGAAGGAAATAATGTTTTGATTTCTGTATTATTTTTCATATGTTTAACAGGGATTTGTATTTTAATTTGTTTTCATGTCCACTTTCATTTAAAGTCTTTACATAATCTTTTTTTCATTTTATCGAATAATGTTTATGGGAGATATTTTTAGATAATATTTGTTCTATGCTTAGTGGAAAGTTTAGCTCTACTGATTACATATTTTAAAAATATATTTGTTTTCATATAATCCGAAGTGGTCTATGTGCATTATTTGAATTTAATTGGCATATACATTACTATTTGTTCTGAGATTTTCGGCTACGTCAAACGAAACTTGTGGTACAACAAATGTGGTCTTTTTTCATTTTTTAATCCATACTTCACCATTGTAGAATTGTATAGATTTTCACCAATGTAGAATTATATTTATGTGTTTCGATGGTATATGTATGAACTGTTTAGCTAAATTCGATTACCCATTTTTCAGATATTGATGTGTACAATTTTTGATGTTTTCATTTTAATTTTTTGATATGTCCTTCCATTGATTTGCTTGTGTATCCCATATTGAATATATTACGCATGATTTTTTTAAAAATTATTCGCTTCTTTTACCTAATTTAGTCTTTGCTGAAGTTATAAATCGGTACGAGCGAGAGAATACAGAGAAAATATTTTTATGGTCTTTTATAGTTAGAAAAGCTTGCTTACCGGTCAATGTTTTAACCCTGTCGCCTATACAAAGCTTGTCTGTTATCTTTTAAGCTGTGTTGTTTTTATTTTTGATGTAAACGTTTGGTGCTTTTTTAACATTTGCTGACTTCTTCATATAATTTTTCTCGTATCACTTTGGGCTTATTTGATATATGTTATTTTTTAAATATTTTTTAATCTTTTCATCCTCAGGAAGGTGGTACCGCCACTGGTGCGTAGAGGGCTACATACAAGAAGAATGAAAGTTTATAAAATGAGAGTTTGAACAGAAAGACGAACCGGTTACAGGGGTTTTCAGAGAAAGGGCAAGAGATAGGAATAGCGCTGTGAAGACAGTTGCCAGGGTAGAGTGAGAAATGTAAAAGAACAAGATACACTGAAATAACGTGAGAAGTATTGAAGACAAGTTGATAAATGATGGAATTGGCATTGCATTTAGTTTTTGGAGATTGTAGCCACGAGGGAAAATGCATACAGAATGGAGTTCCACAAGCAGTAAGTTTGAAAAGAAAAGCTACTGGAGTAGAAGTGGCTGCTCCATTTTTTATTTAACTCTAAAAGGTGGGATCTTGTGGCCAGTCTCGTTAGAGTAGAAACCATGGAAATATTTATAGAAGAGACAGAGGAACGCCACATCCAGTTGGGGAGAAGTGCCTGGAAACAAGTTGCCAGGTCGGGAACGATCACATTAGACATTCTAGTTTGGGGGCTGTCGAGACCCTTGTGATAAATAGCAGAGGCGCCCGACCAGATATGACAGCAGTGTTCAATGCATGGTCGTTTGGTTGATTTGTATATTTGCAAGGTGGACGCACGCGGGAAAAATATTCTGGCCTAATAGATTAACCCAACATTTCCAGGAGTGGATTTAGCTATTCATTCACTGTAATGATTAAACATCAGGTCGGAAAAAATAGTGATGTCATGGAGGCGTAGTGTATTGCTTTCAGGAAAACTCGCTTTGTCCATGATTATAGGGAGTAGGAAAGACTGCCTGTGGTATTTGACAGATCGAATATTCGTTTTAGAAGCATAAAAGAATTACAAGCCATGCATTACCCCAATCTGCCACAAAGTGGAATTCCTAAACAAAATCAGCAGCGAGGTTATTTTTGTCCACCTCGCCAGATTTCTCACCGAGTTGGGTGTAAATGGTGGTGTCATCAACGTAGATGCCTACTTGGGATTTGATCATGTCATGGAGATCGTGTATGAAAATCAAAAAAGTTTGTCCGGCCTCGGATAGAGCCCTGGATAGAGCGTTCGTGTGAGAGAGCATGCGGAGTCAAGCCCATTCAAGACAACCTTCATTATACGGTTTGACAGGAATATTTGGATCAAACCAAGCATGCGTACAGGAATGCCATAGTCCTGTAGCTTGCGCAGAAGAGCTGCGTGTCAGACCCTTTTAAATAAATTGAAGATATATAGGGCAACAGTTCCAGATGGCCGATCTTATCGAGGGTCTGGTATAAAGTTTCGGTGATGGTCGTTAGAATATCAACAGGAGATCTGGCAAGCAGAATTCATACTGTCTGTCCGAGAATAGTTTATGGGCTATGATATGTTGACCTATTTCATCATTGATGATAGCCTCTGACACATTGTTGAAAATTAGTAATCGACTGATAGAGCGATAATTAGAAGGATGCGATCATTCCTGAAAGTTCTTAATTTTAAGAAACAATTTAGAGGACTTCCAGAAGGGAGGATAAAAGGAAAAAGAGAGACCCTACATTATAGACTTTAGAGAAGACAGAAGAGAGTTCAGTGGCACATTTCGTCAATACAACGACCGAGATTGCGTCGCCTTTGCTCGTTATATTAGGGTCAAGTTTTGAAATTATCTTAGATATCAGAAACGGGGTTATGTAAACATCTGTCTGTTGAGTCTCAGTTCTAAGAAGAATTCGAGTGCTGATACTCCAGACGAGTCAAATATATACTTGAAAAGAATCTGCGAGCAAAGCACCCGGCCTTGTCAACAGATGCCGTGAAGACCTCAAATCCACTGATTAAGGGCGGGATGAACGATTTGCTGTAGTTCAGCACAGGTTTGGAGAGTCACCAATAGTCTTTGGAACCGAACTTGCGAGTAGCTATACACTGCTTCATTCTCTCAGACAACAGCAGCTTAGCGTCATTCAAGATCCTCTTAAACTCATTAGGATGGGAGGCAAATACGCGTTTATGATGATCACATGCGTTGTTCCGATATAGCCGGATGAAGTGGTTTCGGTGAGCAATGGCGGCCAAGATGGCATGTGAGAATCACGGGTACGAATGACTGTTTGGGTCATAACTTCCTGAAAAGACTTCCCGCATTTAATAAGTACTTTTTTTTACTTTTTATTTCATTGTTAAATAGCTTTTTGGGAATTGTTAATAATTTTTTAGATTTTATTTGATATATTAGGCTAGTTATATCTTTTTCAAATAAAAAATTTATGAAGGGTGGTTAATCCTGTTTTTAATTTTAATTTGAAACATTTCAAATTTACTCCTGCATATTTAAGAGAAATAGATCTTTTTATCTAATTCTGATAAAAAAAAGACTGTTTAATGATTTCTAGTAATCTTAGCATGTTAGGAATAGGTAAAAATCTTTCGCCAGTGTGATATTTTAAGTCTTGAAAAGCGAATGCCTGGTCATCAGTAAAAGAAGTAGCAAAAATACCAATTACAGGTGGGGGATACTAAAATCAAGCGGTTGGAAAAAGATGATAAATACCTGGGAACTATTCTAACAAAAGACGGAAACTTTGACACTGAGATCTGAAAGGGAATTGGCCTGGCGATGGACGTATCCTAGAAGTAAAGCAGAGTATTGAGAAACATAAAAACTTTGCTAGAAACAAAGAACAAAGTACAGGGCTGCTATGTCATGTCTGTTTTTCAGAATGATTGAAAATCTCATTATATATGAAGGAAAAACTAGCAACTAAAATGTGGTTCGACAGAAGGATGCTCGGATATCATAGATCGAATATGTGAATAATGTTAAGGTTTTGAAAAGAATGGAAACGAAAAGGAAATTAATGTTGTGCATCAGTAAAAGACAGCTAAATTTCTTGGAAGAAGTGCTTAGAGAATCTAATTCTCAAATGTCAGATAGAGGGAAAGAGAGACCGGGGATAGCATCAGGTAACTTACTTCACTGATCTGAGCAAGTGGATGGCAGATTTGGGTTTGGGTGGGGTAACATGAGAAAGCATGCTAAGAGTTAGCAGGGATAGAAAGACATAGAGGGTTATGCTCGACTATGTCCTAAAGGAATATGGCACATTAAAGGAGACGAAGAATTAGTTTTTTTTCAATGATGATGAAAGCGCTTAATTGTAAGACAAGAGCAAGTAATTAATTTTTGTTAACCAGTTTTTGGTCATAAGTAAATTAGACTAGTATACAGTCGTATTAAAAAGTGTAAATATTTTCATTTGGAAACCAGTTATTCATGCAAAGTTGTTTTAACTTTTCGTTATCTTCAGGCGATTTATAATAGCTGATTTACAAATGTTTTCAACCGAACAACAGGGATTTTTACGAACGCACAACTGGAAAGTTAAATTAAGTGAAATCTTTCAAATTAGAGAGGAGTTTTTAACGATCTTAAGCAGGTTCGTCCAGGTTTGTATTATCATAAAATATATTTTCTGGTGTGAAAACTTTTTTAAAAAAAAAATTTTTAACGAAAGCTCGAAGAAATTTTACATTTTATTTTAAGATGAATTTTTACGAACGTGCCACTGGAACATTACATAGTTTTTACAGGGTCGTTTACGAATACGCGACTGGCCTGAAAAAGTTATGATGAAAGATTTGAATTTCGCTAAACAGTTCATCCATTAGATCTGTCTCCTAAGAAAATCACGTTACGCATCTGGTTGGTGTAGAAAGGAATTCCGTAATATATGCTTCTGAGAAGTAGCCACTCAATTGATTGTAAAAAATTAAATCTCGGAGCTGAACGAATTAAAGAAAAAGCCCAGGATTGGCGAACTGTAAATGGTTTCTAAACATCAGGATAACGCCGAACCTCACGTTTCTTTTGCAACCCGGCAAAAATTGTTGCTGCTTATCTAAGTTGCGTTACCCCCAACGCCATATTCACCATTCATAGATTCTTCGGGTTTCAATTTGTTTGTTTCTTTGCATAATGATGTCAATGAAAATCTTTAGTCCAGGTTTGTATTATCATAAAATATATTTTCTGGTGTGAAAACTTTTTTAAAAAAACAAATTTTAACGAAAGCTCGAAGAAATTTTTACATTTTATTTTAAGATGAATTTTTATGAACGCGCCCCTGGAACTTTGCATTTTTTTTTACAGGGTCGTTTACGAATATGCGACTGGCCTGAAAAAGTTACGATGAAAGATTTGAATTTCGCTAAACAGTTCATACATGTAGCATCGGAACATATAAATATAATTCTACATTGCCGAAATTCTATACGATTCCACAATGATGAAACATGGATTAAATAATAAAAAAGAGAACATTTGTTGTACCATATATTTCGTTTGACGGATCCGAAATCTCAGAACTAATTGGAGTGTATATGCTAAATAAAATCAATGAAATAATCAACATAGAAACCACGGATTATACAAATATGACGGATTGACAATAGCGCTAGACAACAGAAGAGAAAGTAACACAATAAGAAAAAAGCTTTTGAAACACTTCAAAATCTTCGATTCCGAAAGAGAATTCACAATGAATAAAATGTCTTACAATATTTTGATCTAGAATTTCATCTACAAACTATCAGTGTCTCCCCATATATGAAAGTAAATACAACTTAAAAATATGGAAAAATAGATCTATCCATCTTACTAGCATAAACACACACATTACTAAAGTAACACAATACAGATTATATAAAACTTGCTCCCACAAAAAAATCATCGATAAAATATTATTGAAATGCCTTAGTGGATATCGGCTCTGAACGAGAATGGTAGAGCCGAGTTCCAGTTCTATTGAAGTGACACCAGACAATATATGACTTAAATAAACGAAAAAAGTGTTTTCAAGATCGCAACTAACCTCTTAACAAGTGTTTAATAATATGTTAATATTATTTTGGGATTTGTTTATTAAACAAATGAGATTTGAAGACATTCATAATTTCATTTCTACAATAAGTTCTTTGCTTGCTGCTCGAAATGCAATGAGTATAAACGAAAGATCAAAAGAAAGAAGAACAACAAAATTATCATAATATTAAAATAATTATTATATGAAGTAGAATACGAAGAAGGAGAACGTTTAGAATTACATAGTATGGCTAAATTTTTCCCTATAAAAATATAAGCTTATTATATGCATTTTAAACAACGGATTCTTTTTTTATTGAAGTAAAACCAAAATATCTGGCGAGTAAAAAGAAGAAACGGTTTGTGCTGTGAATTTTATTTATGTAATAGAACAGTACGGAAATGGCTCACTAAGTTTAGAGTTGGTGATTTTAGCATTATTGATGAATAAGGCTCAGGAAGATCCCTCACTATAAATAAATTTCAAATAAATACAGTGGTCGAAAATAATACGAATTAAACAACGCCAGAATTGGTAGAAAAAATATATTTATTAAAATCTACCATTCAATAGCACTTGGTACCAAAGTCGCTAAGACGTGTGCTATCTTAATGTAATGAATCGCTTGGTTCGCATTTTATATGTGATTTGTTGTACAAATTAAAGTAATATGCATCCATTTTAACCAAATTTTGACCACTGGTGAGAAATGTATAGTTAACAAAAATGCTCTGCGAAAATTGTCATGGAGTAATCGATATGAACGATCATTAATTCAAAAAGCCCAAGATTGGCGAACAGTAAATAGTTTCTAAACATCAGGATAACGCCGAACCTCACGTTTCTTTTGCAACCCGGCAAAAATTGTTGCTGCTTATCTAAGTTGTGTTACCCCAAACGCCATATTCACCATTCATAGATTCTTCGGGTTTCAATTTGTTTGTTTCTTTGCATAATGATGTCAATGAAAAGCTTTAGTTCTTTGTTTGTCATGAAAAAAAAACCTTCATGAATGTTATGCAGTGGAAGCAACGAATCAACGAAATTCTTATGAGAAGAAATGTTTATGTTGAAGTAAAATTGAAGAATGGTTATGCAATAAAATGGTTAATATTTGGTTGAATAAATATTTAATATATAATTGTGTTTTGTGCTTTAATTTCACGGCAAATCTTCAAGCAAAAATTATGAATTTAAGACATAATTCGCTTTTCCAGTTGTGATTGTTTATTTTTTTTATCAATGTTTCCCAGCGTGGGTTATAGCACAGGCAAAAATCAAAGAAATTTTGATGGCTAAATATTCTAGATGAGTCTAAATTAGCATTGTAAGGAATTTCGTGCTTTTTTATATATAAATGAGGGTAAGCAATTTTATTTAAGCTATTTATGTAAAATTATACATCATTATATATAACATCTGAATCCAATTTTCTAATGGAATAAGTTAATTCGAAAGCAATTATCAAATTCGGACAGCAATTAACATATTTTAAAGCTGACAAAGTCTAATTACATCATTAATTCAAATCTACAGCCTATTTTCTCTGAGCAAAATTAAACGTAATTTACACATTGTTGACAATTTGGGTTGTGCAATTGTTTCAGCCATTAGGTCAGTTTAATCATTTTTCTTTTCTTAATTATACCCTAAATATTCAACGTGGTAGATATTGGCATGCAACAACGGAGTGTTTTTTACAGTCTCAAAAAAACATTCCGGTTCTGCAGACTCAGATAATTGTGTAGGGCTCGAAATAAGTAGCATTCGAATGGTGCAAAATCACTTAAGAGCAGTGTGTATAAGCGAAAATGCAATCAACGCTGTATATATTTCTGCCAGATCAGCAAATAAGGTGAGGTCAAGAGCTGACTTGACAAAAGTTGATTCTTTTCTGTAAATGATCAATTCTCACTGATTTTCTTTCTTAATTGAATCAGTAGGGAGTATTGTTTGATTTCTTATTCGGAATCATTTAGGAGCTTGTTATACACAGTACCCTTCCGAGTCTATCAATCCAACACTATGACATACTTCGGATGCAGATTGAAATGACTGTTTTTGGTTCATTTGATTTTGTAGAAGATATTTTACCCTAACTTTGTTTTCTTCATCGCTCCTGATCATTTCTTTCTCAAATAGCATGCACGCTTTTTGTAGTTTAGCAGAGAAACAGAGATGCAAATATGTTCCGTTAATTGGTAAGACACATAAATACCGTAACGATTCCGTATCTAAATTTTAAATGGCAAGATACCGTAGCGTTCCACGTATCTAAATAATTTCAGATTTCTCAAAACGTTCATAGAGATTATGTTCACTATTTCTTTGGTATACCATGTGACCTTGAGTAATTTTAATCAGTTTTTAATTCATTCATGATCTGGAAAAAGTCATCTAATATCATGAGAAGTTCACTGTCTTCCGATGAAAATTACTTGTCTCACCATTTTGGCTGGATTTATGTGGAGCGAATATGAATGAATAGCTGTATCATCTTCAAAGAAAATTGTGTCACTGTGTCGTGACAATTTTCTTTCTTCATCAGAGTCCGTATTGGACATTTACAAGTATACCATTTGTCCTTGCACTGGATACTGCTTCAATAACAGGTATGGTGAACTTTTCATTCATCTCGAGATTCTTGACAAAATCTAAGAAAATATACAATCTATCAAGACTTGGCGTCTCGACTTCAGTCACATTCTTACTGACGTGACGTGGATTCCCTCATGACAGCAGCTCTGACGAGTTAACTCTACTACATGAAAACAAGATTGGCAATTAATCCTACCCGTTTACTGTTGAAAAAGCTAAATATATCCGCCATTTTTACTCGATCAGTTCCTTTTCTGTTACTTTACTTCTGTGGGGCTACTTTCTTTTTTATTTTCTTTCTTGATAAATTCAATCTTTAAAATTATTTATGTAACCTCATTTGACAATTTCTTTCTTCTTGAATGGTGTTCATCTTTTGTCCTTTTCTCTATAATTCACTCTCTGTAAACCTCTGCTTACTAATGGAGTTCCTCCTTTGCTTTGAGTGAAATTATTAAAATAGTAGGCGTTACTTATGAATTGTACCTTCTGCTATGGCAGCATCTGCATTAACAGTGCGTCCTTTTTTTAAGTTGTTGTTCTTTTCTGAAATTAAAATTGTATCAATATTTAGAAGAAATCTCTTGCCATTCCAATGCTTCTGTTTTCACTGTTTTCACTCCTGTTTAAACACATGCTATTTTCTTACATTCACTGCCTTATAGCAGGCCAGATATGACATAACAATTTTAGCCCTTAGGAAGTATATCTTTTTTGTGCCATAACTAATAAGAGAGTCTTTAAATTCCATTTTCTTCCAGAATTTGTGGATCGTCTTCATTTGTTTTAAATAAATATATAAGTTTTAGATAATGTTATAAAATCTCATTAATTTCAATTAATTTATCTCTTAACATATTGTTTCTTAAATAAAAAAAAGTCAATATGTATCTCTCCATGCTGAATTCAATTAGCTCTTTTAATACATTGGTTATTGTATTTCGATAGAGGATTTTGATGTACAAGCTTTATTTTTTTTATGATTAGTCTTAATAGATTATTGCAAATTGTCCATAGAAATTGTCAGATTGACTTTGTAGATATATTCCAAAACCAGAATGCGATTCCTATGACATTTTTCATCTTTCAAAATAGATCGGCCATTGACTAATCGGGTATGTTAGAAATACGCAATTTTTTTTAAAATCTGAAGTAAGAATTCTTGGCAAAGATTTTAAGCTATAATAGTTGATATAAAATCTTCAAATGAATTCGATGTAGAGAATGCTTGTATTGAAAATCTCTTTTCTGTTTTCATTCTCATAATCGGTTTTATTTCATGGAAAACAAAATTTATAAGAAATATAATATGATATACTGAAGATTTTATAGAATCTAATGTTCATACTTTTCTATGTTTTCTATGTTTCCTTTCAGGAATGGACGATTAAGCCTCTTCACAATTGACTGCCACGTGTTAATAATTGTTCTGTGTGTTATGTCTTTTCCCCATCAATTTACTCTTGCTCACTAAGTTTGGTAGGCGTTCCTTTTTCCATTCCTGTCATATTTTCACACTGTCTATTGAGTATCGAATTTTCCAAGCAATCTTGCCTCATTATAGGCCTCAGAAATGTCAACTATCTCTTCTTGATATTAAGTAATTTTTCTTTTTGTTTCTATTTTTAACATCCCAATCTTAACATCCTACCAGTGAAATGGAAAATCATGGAAGAAAAGAGAATATATTTCAGATCAAGTTGAGGCTTCTTTATATATATATATATATATATATATATATATAATTCTCGCTCCCTCTTTTTCTTTTCTTCTCTGTTTCTGTCGATACCAATAAAATATAAAAGCACAAATTTAAACTCTACTATCAGCATAAAGATGCTGAACAGTTATTTAGAAAATTTCTTCTTTTGCACAACGAGACAACTACGAGTGTTGATATATATATATATATATATATATATATATATATATATATATATATATATAAAACAAATAAAAACAAAACAGTAATGGGGAGTGGACTAATAGTGTGATAAAATGAATTAATATAGTTACATTGAGAGCTGATTATTATTAATCTAGGAGATTAGAAAAATGTTAGTACATATGAATATAGAAATAAATTTTACAATAAATATGAAGGAAAAACAACTGTCAAACTGATTAATAAAATTAGATTGTACTTGGGGAAATTGATGGCAAAAACTAAAGTTTAAAATTTTAAAAAAATTGAACTTTTGACATTTAGTAATGAATTCTTGCTTTGGATATTTTCCCATTTTAATCTTATTGACATACATAGATTGCATCTGGCATAAATGTTATAGGGTTGCGGGAAGAAGTTGTTAATATCAAACTCACTCTGGAGCTGGTCCGTCTTTTTAATACAAACATTTTCGGAAAAGGAAGGTTTGATACTTTAAATTACGGTTGGAAAAGAACTGCTTATGGGTATAATATCTCTGTTTAAATTCTCCAGCCGAAATCCTTGTGTGAATTTGATAATTCTTTTTGCTATACATGGGAGAAATATGAGCTCGGTAGATTACTTGGGAGGATCTACATTTACATTCCACCGGAGAGGTGTTGTGGGATCTACAATTACAGAATAACAATATACCAGTTTTTGAGTACGTCCTATCTAAATTCCATAAAATCTGTTTATTTATAAACTTTATGAATTAATAATATTGTATATATTGTGTGTGGAAATAGCTAATTCTGATTGTATTTTATTAAAGATTTTATGTACAATATTTTTGGTATGGAAATGCTTGCCTATTAATTTTACAAAATATTTCCCTATATAAATATTACAGAGATTTCAGAAAGTGGAAAGTTTAAACTACATTACATTTCACTTTCTACGCCTATTGTGCCGAAATCTTTATAAATATTGAAATGCACTAAAAATAAACAAATTATTCAAATGTAATTCTCATTTAAAAATATCTCATTAGTTGTGAGGTACATATTTATTCAAATTATATTAAATATTTTTATCCTGTTCAAAACCACAATTCATCAAATTTTTAAAACATTTATTTCATGCGTCATGTATTATCTCTCTCTCTCTCTCTATATATATATATATATATATATATATATATATATATATATATGAGAACGAATAATAAATTGCAGCGTTCAAAAAATAATTTAAAACAATGCTCAATATAAAAATACTGTAATGTATATTTATAATTTTTTATTTGATGACAACATGAGTAAAACTGCTTCGAAACTGTAGTTTTGTTTTGACAATAAAAGAACAGAATCCCTCCAGGTAGTTAACAATGAGTGTAATAAAAGATAACTTTTTTGTTGTATAAAAACAACACTTCCTCATATGTTTGGAAAAAATTGTAAAATAAAAAGAAAGAGAAGAGAAGAAATAAGGTAGAAAATCTAGAATAGGAAAAGAAAAGAGGAAATGGAAAGATAGAGAAGAACAAGATAATAGAAACAAAAATAAGTGAGCAAACATAAATACAAAATAAATGAAATAAACATAAAATAAAATGAAATAATAAAAAAATTTAAATATATATGAAAAATTAAAATAAATAATTAAAATATTAATCATTAAAATAAAAATGAAATTTTATCAACAATAAAAAAGGTGAAGATATCTTTCTATATATAAAAACACACATACAAATATATAAATATATAAATACATAAATATATACATATATATATATATATATATATATATATCTATATATGAATAAATAAATACCTACGCATATATATATATATATATATATATATATATTCAATTGAAATTAGAAACTGACAAACTGTACATCAATAGAAAAATAATCAATGCAGCAAGGTCATACATGGCTAACAAATTAACATTTATATAGAGTGCAATACAAATAGATAAGGAAAATTTCACAAATTTTCATGTAGTAAAATAAAGATTAAATAACATTAGAAAAATATTATATAGTAACATGAATATAGGAAGCTATTAAAAATTATATTGCTGTTGTTTCATACCTCAGTTTTAGTAATATAAGAAGAATTGTAATGTTGACGCTTTAATGTGTGTAAAATTTGAGTTAGACTCATACTTTGATTTGGTAATATGTAAATGTTCATGTATTTTACTATTACCATGCACTCTTGCAGACAGTGGTAGTATGGTTCGTTCAGAAAACACATAAAGGTAATTAGAAAATTGTGTCTATACACACACGCACACACACACACACACACTCACACACACACACACACATATATATATATATATATATATATATATATATACTCGTCATCCAAATACAATCCTGTGTCGCCGTATTAAAGCTCATCAGTGTAGCTAGATATACAGCTGACTCCGGGCGGGTCGAAAATCGAACGATTAGGTCTCAGTCGGTGTCGATATATATATATATATATATATATATATATATATACACATGTATGTATGTATGTATGTATGCGCGTGTGGGTGTTTATTATATATATAGATCTTCATTAATACTTCATTTGAGCTTTTTATTATTTGTTTTTATATTTATTATTGTTATTTTTCTTTATATATATACTTTTTAAAGTATATTATATCTCTTTTATTCTTATTAAGGATATTGGTCTAATTAATTCATATTTTCGTATTGTTATTTTAAATATATTTATTTTACGCTCTATGAATAATATTTCTGCATTTCTAAGTGACTTCAATTTTTTCTTTTAAAAATAATAAAGTTTTTCTGTCGTGACATTGTAACTTACGTCTGCCTTCACTTCATTTCCGTTCTAATTTTGAATTCCATTCTTTTTGCCGTTTTCATTGGCACTTCACTTCTCTGCATTTGTTCCCTTATTTTTACTTTACATTCTATTTTTTTCTGTATCTTACCTTTTCCACTTTCCATCTTTTTCTTGATTTCTCATTTTATACTCTTGTCGTATCATCCCTCTTTCTTTCAATTTTTTGTATGATTAAATCCACTGATCTTATATGAAATTTTTTTCAAAAAATAAAAAGATGTGTTTTGTTCGTATTAGCAAAAGCAACTTAAATAAAAACTTTTATTTAATTCATTTTAAATACTTCGTCAGACATAGTTCTTTCTATGTCAAAAAACACGTATGATTTTTTAGTAATTACTTGTATGTTTTGACGTAATAATTGACAATAAAGAATTAAATTTATATGTGTGTATATTTGTATATATCAATAGATATATATACAAATATACCGTTATGTTTATATAATTATTTATTAACATTCAGTACATTTATATATATATATATATATATATATATATATATATATATAATTCTATTTCTCTCTCCGATTTCTTTTTATCTATTTTTCTGTCTATTTCATTATAGTTCTATCTATCTATTTCAGTTTGTTGCATTAATTTCTCCTGTCAATTTTTACGTGTAGAGTGGTGTCTTACTGTGTAGCTGTTCGTTTTTGTTGTAAATTATTTGTTGCTTTTATTGTGTTTCTTTTGAAAATAAACAATTTTATCTTAAAGCAAGAGTATTTTCTCAAGGAGGATTCTCTGATTATGATGTGAATAAACTTTTTTACCTTTACAAAATACAAATAACAGTTTAATATATTAATCAAATAATATTGAGATCCTGCTATATACCCTGGAACAATTTTCATCCATGTAAAATTTCAGTAATAGCATATTTATTTACTGTTGCACCATTTCTGTTATTTATTGTGTGAAGATTATTCAGAAATGGCAATATAAAGAATTGAAAGAAATGTCCGTTTTGTTATATTATATATTTTTGCTAAAATATATATTAATAATTGAAATTTGGCGCAATCGTAAATCAGCTACAATGAACAAAACTACCTCAAAAAACATGATGAAGTTACTTCTTTTTTGCACGTTTCGAAAGCAATTTATTTACATCACGATCGATTCATAGCACATAATTATTTTTATAAGTATATATAAGCTAGTTTAGTCTATTAATGCCTGTTTGTCCTTCCACCTCTAAATCTCTTTCACTTTCTCTATCTCTCTATCTCCCTTTCTCTGTATATATACACCTACTTCAGTTTGTTCTCACACACACACTTATATATATATATATATATATATGTATATATACACATATATATGTATATATACATAAATATATATCACTGTTCATTTATGTCACTGTATTTATTAATGCTAATTCATTTATCTACTATCATTCTATCGGGATAAATATCTCAGCTTATTCAAATCTATCGCTATATTATGTACATATTCACTATCTCTCTGCTCTTATATATATATATATATATATATATTGTTGTGCAGAACTTGAATATTGCATTAAAAGTTATAAATGTATGTTAGAGGGCATAATGAGGATAAAATATTAAAGAAAAATAACAACAGCTTTCGTTCCCGCTTATCAATTTCTTTTTATAGGGAGAACATACCGTAAATTATGAGAGCTGTGAAAAATGAAAAGGTCCAATATGGGAAGTGGGAATGAATTTCTAGAGACTGTTCACAGCAAGATGTAGCTAACATTCTCGCTGTTTACTCACAAGAGATATGGTCACATGATGGAAACGATTACCAAGAAAATGTTCTTCAATTTCCCCTCCTATCAATTGTCTGACCTAGAATCTGTTATTCTTGCTCATGGCTTGAATTCTTGTGTTCCACCTACCTATCCAGGTAAGGAAAATATATTTTCTGAGGTTGAAGTATTGTTTTCTCAACTCGTGAAACTTGTCCCTATTTCTACAGATGATATTGGCAAACTTAGAGCCAAACTAAATAATTATGATCAATTTATCTAGTACTTATTTTGCGACCTCTGAAACAAATTGGAGAATTGAGCACAGCCGTATTATCAAATCTTAAAAAATAAATAATGATTTGGTGAATTCTAGACCTGGTAAATGGGATAGTGTACTCTTAATTGATTACACCGATGATGTTAATAGGATCTTATATTAAATGATACATCAAATTTTAATACATTAAAATGTGATTCAACCTCTTCTATAGAAATTAAAACGTGCAGAAAAATCCATTCAAGCTCATTATAAGTAGGATATTTTCTCCCAAAATTTTGATTAAATTAGACCCTTTGGCTCAATCAGACCCAGCCTTTATTGTCTTCGTCAAATATATAATCTTGAGATCCATATTATCAAAGATAGTTTCTCCGCAACAAAAGGTGGTCAAATAGCTAGCTAAATTGCTACAATCTGTTATGCAACTCTACAGTTCTTTCACCATAAAGTATTCATTTTCCTTTATTGAGCATATCAAAGGTTGTCCTTCTTCTGTATGAATGTTCTTTATTTACTTGTGTTTCACTCATTGGAACAATATTTCAAGTGAATTTCTTTACCGCAGTTCTTTGTCCCGTCAAGTTGTTCCTGAGGAAAATTTCTTGTAATTAATGAGGTTTGCCACTACATCTGGTGAATTTAGTTTCGAAAACATGATGTACCGCCTGATTGAGGGTGTCACCATGGGGTCTCATTTCGTTCCTGCGTTGGTTAAGTTTTTCGTTGGGCTTTAGGAGGAGAAATTATTTAATGATCCATTGTGCTCATCTTTGTATCATCGTTATGTTGATGATACATTTTGCTTATTTAATGATGAAGCTGAAGTTGCTCTCTTTCTCGCCTCCATTAATAATCTCCATCACTCTTTGAGGTTTACTGAGAAAGAGTTTAATTCTAAACTTGCTTTCCTTGATGTATTGGTGCATCATACACCAACATCTTTTCTTACCTCAGTGTAGTTTATAGAAAGTTGACTTTTCTGTTTTATACACGCGTTTGGATTCCAATTGCCCCCCAAAAGCGCAAAAATGAACCTCATAAAAATTTAAAGCATAGGACATTGATGATCGGGTCTGAAGAGTTCTTGATAGTGAAAATAATTTTATAAAGAGAAGTTTGTGAGATAGTAGGTATCCACCTACTGTTATCAGTTCGGCGATTTGTAAAAAAACGTCGACTTCAGGAAGTTTAAGACAGAAGTTATGACAGGTGTATGTAAGACTTGGATTTGAGAAAAGGGTGAAAATCTAACAAGGCCAAATTTTTATGATGTGCAGAAAAGTTATTTTTCTGCCGAAATGCGCGTTGAGTGTGATACTAAAACTGTTTTAGCCTCAAGTCTTAATGACGTTCTGCCCCCTAATCAAAAAGAATTGTAATTTACGAAGATAATTTTGGCTTCAGCGAAAGTTTAATAGGCAGTAACACTCAACGGCTTGACAGAAGAATCAAACAGTACGTTCCAGTGAAAATCAGGAACCATACCTGGTAATAAAATGAACAGTTCCACAACACCTGCTGTTTTTAAATCTGTGAACATCTTTTAAATAATAGGAATGTGCCATGAATTTTTATGTGAACTGGTTTTCCGCATTGTTCAATTTACATTCACTTTTTTCATTTGAAGGTGCTGGAGTCTATTTACATCAGCTCTTGCAGACCTTTGCCGTGTAAACAGCGAAAATTTTTGCGGGGTCTTACTGTGAAAAGTTTCTAGTAGTCAATTTCCCCTTTCCCATCATGAACTATTTCATTTTTCAGAAATCTTATATTTTAGGTTAAGTTCTCATAATAAATAAAACGTTGACAAGCGGGAGCGAAACCGGTAGTTTATTTTTTCTTAAAATATTTTCACCTCATTTTCTCCTCTAACATAAAAATTATAACTTTAATACAATATATATATATATATATATATATATATATATATATATATTCATTTTATATACATGTGTGTATATATGTATCTACGTCAATATTTCATTTTCTCTATCTCTCTATCTATCTGTTCAGATCTACTTATCTTAATGTTTCCTTTTTTATTCCTCAATTTGTCTCATTCATTCTGTCAACATTTTACATTTGATATGTGTGTGCGATCATACATACGTGCACGTTTGCATATGTCGTTGTGTGTGTTTATTCCTAACACGTGCAGCTGCCAAAAAATAAATATTGTCACTTCTAATTTATTTAATATGGTTTATATCGACTACTCTCCGTGTATACATGCATATTAACCTTATAAGCTATTTTTACACGCATATATCCATGAGTAGGAGCAGGTGTAATTTCATATTTACATCTACTGAATTTGAAATAGAAATTTTTCCTTGTTAAAAATGCAGTCAAATGTTGGAAAATGTCTGTAATATATAATTGTTTAATTCTCTCTGTATTTCATTTGAGGTTATAACGTACCAAATCAAAAACAACAGGGACATATCTCTGGTATCTCCTTATTGTCAGACTGATTATCTATGGGATGGCGTTGTGACGTAAACCTTTTACTCTCTTTCGATGTCCAGCTTCCCTCAGCTTCCGTATTGCATCATTGTGCAAAATTAACTTGACGTAGAAATTGCTATTTGCATCGAAGCATTCCACAAACTTCATCCCGGATAAAATTTGAGTTATTAGTGGCATCGAGCACGACTAAATCTTGAGATAATCTATTTTATTTGCTGACATTCTCCCAGTTCATGGCCGAATGGCTGCTCCAGGTAAAAATTTGAATTATTGAAATTGTTTTACGAAGTAGGAAATAGAAATATATAAGTACGTGTAGGATAGATTTCAGTTGACGCTTTCCTTAGAAAAAGGCAATATTACAAATATCAGGAAGGGGTTTTCTTGGGAGTCTCTTCCAGAACAGTTTTGGAAACGAACCTGCTGGAGAAGAGTTTGTTCTGTTTCGAAGGAACGCAAAGTGAATGGAGATATTTTGCCAGATAGGAAGATGACATCGCAGTTTAAATTTGTAAGTGTCCAAGTTGATGCAACTAAGGAGTGTCACTTTTCCAAAATTGTTATTCAGTATTATCGACTGAATAAAAACAAGATTGCAACATTTCATTTTTGGAATATGAGTAGCAGGGTAGAGAGTAATCCATTGCTTACAAATTCGCGTAAACTCTTTCGGACACTTTCGCGAATGAAGAGTTATGATTAGAAAGCCCAACGTGAGCCACGCTGCAATTCTCAATTTTTGATCTGATTTAACTTTTGTAAATCTAGAGCATGGAAGCAGGTGTATTTTTGGGAGCGAACAGTCTTTCAGTATCTTTTACAGTGGCATGAATATGCGCGTTATATTTGATTTCGGAAGTTAGCATAAAAAGTAGAATGCATTCGTGGCTTTTAATGTTAAGAACACCCTTATATGATTCTTGCATATTTAGGTTCTGCTCGGCAGTGTTCAAATATTTGCTCGCTTAACTTTGAATGTATTGAACCATTCAAGATATTCTTTTAACTCATTGTCGTGCGATAGTTGTTTCACCTTCATGTCGTCAAAACTTTAGGCGGTGCACCCTTACACTGTGGCATGATCATCATATATGTTTACTATTGATCTTAGACTGTTTTCGTCGGCAGATCGTTAATATATATTAGAATGTGGGTAGGACCGAGGAGCGTACTTTGAGGGATGTCAGGATTGATTTCGTGTGTTTCAGAAAACTGACCAGTAAAAACGTAGTGACTGGAAATACTTAACAGCTGAGAAGTTTCTCTCTTAAATTTACCATAATTAGCCAGTTTGAGGATCGTTCCGGTGTACCGCTAATTTCCAAAAGCCATCGAAATATAAGGCTGATAGCTTCTTGCAATATGTTTATTATGAACACCATCGCAGATTATCTGCCTAGATAATAGTTTCGACTTCAGCAGTGAAGAGCTAAGAAAAGACGGTTTGTCACTGAGGATTTCTTTTTTGTTGAGATGTTGAAATATTTTCTTGTTTATGATAACTTCAAATAATTTACTAATGAGGCTGATAAGGACGAGAGTTCACCTGCATTCATCCAAACAAGAATCACACAAAACACCTATCAAGGAACTCGGAAATAATGGTGTACGTTCTTTGGAAAAAGAAACACAAACAAAACTAGGATTTAATGCAGGAAAGAAAGACAACTCAATTAAGTATCAGTTATAAGTGGATGAAAAGTGTTATTTTGAAGTAGACAGACATACAGATAGAACTAAAACGATATATATAGGGAGATAGATATGCTTATACTAAAATAGATAGATAGATAAACACGAAGTTAGATATGATTATACGAAGTTAGATATGATTATACGAAGACAGACAGATAGACATAGATAGATAGATAGATAGATAGATAGATAGATAGATAGATAGATAGATAGATAGATAGATAGATATTAATATATTTTTATCTCTCAATACACTGCTTAATTTTTGAAATGCATCCTGGGCCATGCCAATGGGTCTTTGAATAACAACATCGCGTTTTCATCTTCTGTCAACAACAGGTATGCTGAACAAGATCATACAAAATACTCGTCTACTAGCGAAAATGTAATCTATTAATTCTTTTCTTAAGTATAAAGTTATCGTTAATGTTTTTCAGAAAATATTCTTTATTATTACAGAAAGTGCAAGGCATCAGATTTAGAATCAGTAACTAATCAGGGGATGTGCGTTGTTTTGCAGTGGATATCGGCTCGAGATATTGGAGAGCCGATTTCGAATTCCAGTTGTATTCGTTATATTCACTTACATGCAAGTAACCTTGGGAATGGTATTAATACGTATTAATACATGGGTTAAGTAACAGGACAGATTAGTTTCTATAGTCTTGTTTGCCAAACAGTCTAGAGCAGAGAATAATGGCAAACATCTGCGGGAAAATATTTTGCCCAGACGGTTATGTCTCTCTCGAGACATGATCGCCCAAATGTATATCACATATTGCACGTTATTAAGAGAATAAAGTAATCAGTGTTGATGTCTTTGGCTCGTGTACTTGCTTTAGTTTGATGATGCGTTGAATGAAAAAGATTTCCACAATTTCTAACTGGGACTTTCTTTCCAAATCTTGTTTGTTCTAATCCCAGACCTGGTGATAATTTTGTGATTTTTATTATGTGGAATTATTTCTGCAGTTTCTTACGAAAGAAAAGTCAATTATATACCTTTTTGTAAAGACTCTTTAAGTTACATTCACGTTGTGGCAAGAAGGAATGTCATACTTTAAAAAATATCCATCATAGTCAGGCAGAAGATTAGACAGTATTAAACTAATATAGTTTTCGCTGTTTATGTTTCCAATAGTTTTAGGCACTTTCTTCTACCTACTCTCTAGATGAAACTTCAAACCATTACGTGTCTATCACTCAATTTGTTTGTCTTATGGTGTATTTTGTATTATTTTTTTATCCAACTTGTTGACTTATTCCCTGTCATAAGAATATATATACTCATCACTAAAATATACTTGCTACGAGTTTCAGTGACCAGTTCAATTGGTTACTTTAACGGTTATTACTTAATGATGCTTGTTCAAATCGTTTTCTGTAATGCTTACCTTATGCAGTCAAGTGAAATTAAATTTATTAGTATGTGTACATTCACGCCACACCCGTCTGTCTTTTAATTTTGGATTATTAACTAATATCCAAAATTCTTTCTTTCAACTATCATGCCTATATATTGTATTCTTACATGTTTAATTTCACTTAAGGTCTTTATAGTATGATGTTTTTTTCACATTGTTTCAGTCTTGAAATTGCTTGATAATTTCACGTTGAGTTATCTTCACTATCAAAGTCACAATCTTCTTCTTTGGTTCAACGTTACTGTTAGTTATAATGTAAAAAGGCAAGCAAATATTGAACTACCATAGCTTGTAAACACAATTTTACACACATGTTTACAAACTGGAATATTTCCTACTAAATACTTTAATATTATCCTGACTTTATCATCACAGATTTTTAGACCCAATAGATTTACATAGCCGTTTTTCAGCTTACGTCTGATGAAAGCGATGTATCTTCCGTTACAAGGGAAATACAAAAACTCAAAAAGTTTTGCAATTCTCAAGATCAACAAACCCTAAAGGTAAAACTACTTTTAAATATTCGTAATTCCATAATAAATTAAAAAGTTAAAACAGTGTGATGTAGTTGATTTAAAGCATTACAATCACGGGTTATAACAGAATAAGTTGAAAAAAAGGCAGCATATTAACTGCACTATACCATACCAAATTAGGTTGAAGGACATACCTACAATAAAGAGAGTTAAAGTTCTGAAACTGTAATCTACATTCTACTAATAGAGACATTGTAAATAACCACACAGAATATATATATATATATATATATATATATATATATATATATCCAAGTAAGTTTTAAAGACTGTTTCCTCAGCTCTAAGTTACAGATATCTTTTACTTACAACCGTGTTGAAATAGCTATTCTCCAAATAAAATAAATTGAATTTAAATGTGATATAAATATTTGATCTGTAAATTTAATTTACATTGAGCTCCATGCTGAATCATTTTTCATATTTCATGTAATATTACTAGGATCTATACGGATTATTTGCCAAATCTTACCTCGGATTTATTACCGATTTATATATATATATATATATATATATATATATATATATATATATATATATAATATTGGTTTAAAATGTATATTACAATAGAATCTGTCACACAGACACGCCTGTTATATGTATGTATGTATGTATGTATGTATGTATGTATGTATACTAGATAAGAACAAATACAAAAATACTCAATATCTGAACCAAGCAATTAAATAAAAAACAATGAATTTTAAAAGAACTACGAACGCAGTTAGTTGAATTTGCCAACGCCTATATTATCTAGACATCAAACTAAAATGAAAATGAATTCAAAATGTCAATAATCAATGAACGAAGTTGCTACACAAGTTTTACCCACCCTCGATCTTTAAGCGACAAGAACGCAAACAAATGGATAATAGATTCGAAATTTTTAAGCTAACATATCCAGAGACAAACACAGACAAACACACAGACACACACACACACTCAAACGCAAATTACGATACATATATATATATATATATATTTATATATATATATATTTATATATATATGTGTGTGTGTGTGTGTGTGTGTGTGTGTGTGTGTGTGTGTGTGTGCGTGCGTGTGCTCGTTGGTCACTGTTTAGAAATTGACTAATCGAATTTCTAAAAAATACATTTGGTCGATTTGCCCTTGAGGTGAATACGAGTTATTGTCTTGACTCGACGAATACAATGTGATTGAAAAAAATGCTATTCGTAAATTTACCTGGAATTGCACTCAAGCGTCAATCATGCTAGAATAATACTGACCTTGACCGTAATGTTCACTTTTATATTTATACAAGATCTATTCCTGACAGTATACATTTTATTCCATAATTATAGCGCAAAATAAAAACAATATATATATATATATATATATATATATACGTATGTATATATCTGTTGTTTGACCATCTTGTTTTACATATGACTAAAATGTTTATGTTCAATCTACTCATTTCCTGCTTTACGTTTTCCAGTTGCCCACAGCTGTTCATTGTTCTAATGTTCCACAGACTAAGAGGTTTTTTTTCTGTTTTTTTTTTTTTATTTGCAGGATATCCGTCTGGTGACACCTGTAACGCATGTTTTTCCAGTCCGGGTGAGGGATAGGTTCTGAGGAATTTTGTCCATTTTACCCCATTAATGGTAACAGTTGCAGGATGACGGTCCTGTGACACCTGGAGAGCATGATGTTCTAATCACCTAGCATCATCAACATAAGCCTAGTTGGTGGTGCGATACAGGCTGATTGTGAAAGTTGACTATTCGCAGTTGCCTCAACCGCGCTTCATCTGAAGATAAAGAAGGCATGAAAATTTGGAATTGAATTGCAGTAAGAACCCATGTCAGAACACAAGTGCGGAGTCATGACCTGGTGATAAAGTCTGTAAAGGTTGTAGAAAATATGCATACAAATGTTGCTCCCGCAATACCATACAGACATTCGAAATGGAAATAGCCTCTTATTTTAACAATTGTCGTACACAAATTTCAAGAGTATCACGCAGAATATCCAGTATTTGCACTTCTTCTTCAAGCGTTGAAGATCTTGCCATCAGCGCGGTATACAAAAGTCCCATGTTCACAGAGGCGGCGATGGATATTTACAATTGATTTCTTATCGGGGCATTTTCGAATTCAGATTATTTCCTGGTATAGACAACGAGCATGTACAGCGTTATCGTTTGCACAACCTTACAAGAATGCATATATGCCCTCCTCTGCTTTGTGTACATATCCAATCGACATACATCACTAACAGTCTACCAGCAACACTTCACACACGAGAGACAAGAAGGTTCTGTCCCGTTGGCGGCAACAAAACGATCTGAGTGATTGTCTCGTCTGCTGCTTGAGGAGTTAGGTGCAACCTGTGAGAGAAAAATGTATCCTGGTTAGAATATTTTTGAAAAACCCATACCACGGAAATCTAGGGTTTCGAGAGGTTTCATAGGGAGATTTTTTTCATTATTTATATATATAGAAAACAGTCTTGAAGATATTCCTTCTCATTTTGAAACATCCTATTATATATATATATATATATATATATATATATATATATATATCCGTTGTGGTGCAGTGGATATCAGAGCGGTACCTGAAATTGGAGAGACGAGTTCGAATTCCTGTTACTTGCATTACATTCCTTTACGCGCAAAAAAGTATATTAATTGGTTGTTTCCCCCTCCAGCTATGGATTAATTAGCTGAATGGATTAGGGAATATAACCTTTGATGGCAACCAGGATCCACAAGAAAGTGATGCCAACCTATTGTCTTAAACTTCTGGTTTTCAGTCAGTCATACCTCGAAAGAGATATGATCACCAGAGCGTGTATCACGTATGGTACTTAAGTAACACACACACACACACACACACACACACACACACGCAAATATATATATATATATATATATATATATATATATATATATAGAGAGAGAGAGAGAGAGAGAGAGAGAGAGAGGATAGAGGGTTAATTAGTGTGACAATTTGCTTGATATAGGAATCTAGAGAGGAAAAGCGCGGGTCTGGGTTATATATTTATGAATCTGAAATTCTATTTACAAATGACAATTTTCCAATGCTGTTGAATAATTTCAAAAGCTAACACCTATTGTCATTCATTCAAATCACCCTTTTTATAAAAGTATGAGTAATTTTTTTAAACCTAAATTCATCTCGTATTATTTTCAGAGTCTTTTTCGAAATTGTTTCAATAATTTATACTGGCTTAGGTTTTATTTTTGACAACAGTTTATATTGCTACATGGTGAATATTACTGTAACTGCTAGATATTATCGTTGTTATAAACTCAATGTATTTGTTACTTATATGAAGAAAATAGAAACATCGAAGACAAAATTATACTTTTCATGGAAACTAAACTTAAGTTCCTTCGGTTTTATACCGTGTTCTTTACAAATCGCCATGGATTTAGGATTAGTTTTCTTATCTTTTCAAATTCTTCATCGAAATCTATGATTCCAATTCTTATATCGGTAGAGTAGAAAAATTCATATAATTCATCAGGTTTACATATGCAAGGATTACATTTCTGCATATTTCCCTTAAAATAAAGGAAAAAATAAACCGAACATTTCAAGCAAATAATCTTTGTTTAATCTTTACAAAATTCAGAAAACTCAAAATCTACTTCTTATTGCCATGCATTAAATGTATATATAACTTAACAAACTTCGAGTTGCGACATGAAAAGGCCTACACACATGAGTTCTTTCTTTACTTTTAAATCTGAACTTGTTTGTAAAAGCCAAAGGAAACTTTACAAATTTAGACAAACTTTTAGTATTTATTTTTTATAGATATATTCATGAGAAATAAATTTACAGTTTATGTAAGAACAGAGAAAAGACTGAAACATGTGCCAAAACACAATATGCGCGCGTACATACACAAAATTTTATTCACATAAAGACACGCGCCCACATGCAAATACACTCTCACAGATTTGACATACGTGCACAACTAATCGACCAATGTTGTTTTGCGTTTTTTTTTATTTTCAAAACAGAAATATCTTTGATCGGATGTATTCTGACGGTGGTACATTTTTAGATCCATTGAAATTCTGTCTTTTTAGATAAAGGTCAAGTCTCTTCTAACGATCTTCGAAGAAAATCAGCTTTATTGTAATCTTTTAGACAAACCAAATGTCTAACATCGCGCACACACACACACTTACACACACACACACACACACACAGACACACACACACGCACACACACACACACACACACATATATATATATATATATATTACACTATCAGATTTTATTATATGAGTCAATGACGTTTTTACAATAAAAGGGGTGTTGATGAGGAATTCATTATAAATTTATATAGAATTATATAATATGAGCTTGCGTTGACCCTATAGTAATTTACTATGCATAGGTTATAAGACGCACAAGTCCAAGTATGGAGAACTCAGTGAGAAGCAAAGTACCCGCTCAAAACTAATTAATCGAGCGAGACAATCTAGCGAACCATTACGATTCTTAAAAGTGACATTTTACTTCACACATACCATTCAGTCTGTTAAGTGTCAAATGATACATATTTGGGTGATCATGACTCTTGCATGTTTCTTATTCTTTAACGAAATTTCACATGCATTTTTTCTTCAACGAACCACATCCCATTGGATATCGACGTTAGTTGGTTTCAGTGACTTGAACCATAGAGCTGTGTATTCAATTCTACAGCAGTGGTGAACAAATAACTTATAGAGTTAAGTGCAAGGGAGATAACAACAAGGTTACCAGAGGTAACATTGCACATGAAATGGGCAAGATATACCCAAATGATCATAACAAAGGGTTCAGTTCAAAATTTCTCGCACGTGAAGAAGGCCAGCGCATACAATGACTGAAATATCGTGAAATGGCAATAAAGGTGATTACAACAGTCCGGCCCGAACAATGTAAATAGTTTAAATACTACCACATTTCAAAACTATACACGAATAAAATATAGTTTTACAAAGCACACCCTGAGTCCGCCTTTATGGGGAAGCTCGGATGAATGTCGAGGTCATCAAATCTCTGTTTATGTCGGTCTCTGCCTTCATGGAGAAATGAAACCAGACGACGCGTTGCCGTAGAACAAAACTAAAAAGTGTCCGACCCTGCGTATTCGGGGTTTACAGGGAATTTTTCCAGAGCGTTTACACTTCTAATGCTCTACGTTAATGTCGGCATTTTGCTATATTATGTCGAATATACTAGAGTCCCACGACCAACGGTAGAACTGATAGATAACTGAGTGCAATAATATCCACTCATGATGGAGTATAGGTGTACTCACGGAAAGGCTTCTTGGACTTCTTCGTCTGTTTGGACTCAAGCTCAACACAAATCTCAAGTCGAACTCATATATAAGATACATTTCTAACGATTCTAGGGAGATTGGTTAGCTCATTATATTTCTCTACTAAGTATCCGATTCCTATTGATATAATCAATTTTTACAAAAGCTAGAAAATGGGATTTGTTGCCATATATTTGTTGGTGATGACGAGTTCACACTTTATTGCCTAGACGGAGTTAAAAGGCACACAGCTTTGTTGGTGAGTAATAATTTTCAATCCTAAAGCCTGTTTCTAACAGACTAATCATCGAAAGTGTAGCGATACTCTATTGCACTTTCCATTGAAAGGTTTTTGATAAACTAACCTCGTCGATTCCATTCATGCTGGTCATTTCTTTATTGTCATATATTCCCGACGTTTTGGTCATTGTACATTGCGGTCTTCTTCATGCGATATTTGGAATTTTGAAACGAACTCTTTATTTAGAACACGGATGTAGATTGTTCTAATTTCAGATCCCAAGACATTTTGACGGAAAGATATCCCAGATTCAGTTAATTACTCATCTCTCCATTTTTTCCTATCTGCTGTGGTCTGGTATTTTTCTAACAAATTTTTAGTTCTAGTGACATTTTATATCACTCAACCAAGGACTTCATCTACTGGGCCATATAAAAACAGACATGTCACTTTTTTAAAAATTCTACCCATGTAAACTATACAAATACTTTGGTTCGAAATTTCAACGCTTATAAACTGAAGAATGTCGAAGCGTAAAAGAGCCGTAACAACGTCAATAAGACAATAATAGTCAGGTCAACGCTATGAATGAGGTAAAAAGATTGTTGTAGTTTATTGATGTCAAGTAATGAGATTTTGTGTCGGTGTTCGTTTTAAGACAGTTTCATGTTATTTCATGTTAATTTGCATGTAATTACATTTCGGTTTTCATAATATTCTGAGTCTGTTTTCTGGATTTTCATTCAAGACAACAACCTTATTTCTAGTTTATAATTTTTAGGGTACTGCATAAGCAAAAAATATAATTATTTTCTAAATGTTTTTTTTTATTTCTTTTCACATTCTTCATCACTCATCTTTCAGTTTGTTAAATTAGATTTATTATCTCATTTTGTTTTCTCTAATTACTCGGCTTAAACTGGTTACACATATTCATATTTTGTGTTTGCATTACTCGGTGACATCTTGTTCCTCTCTTTCGATTATATTATTGAAAATGATCACGCACGCCTATTTACAGTAGGAGAAAAAAAGGACGTATTTTTAGTTGAGTGCCATACGTGATACGCGCTTGGACAGTTATATCTCGATCGGGAAATGACTAACTGGCAGAATATTTTCCTGCAGTAGGTTGCCATTACTTTCTGCCGGAGAGTGGTTGCTAACCACGACTATATAATTTAATCTTTTTTGCTATTTAACCCATGGACCAAGAAGTGTCATATTAATACTTTTCCAAAAGCTATTTGGGAGGTAAGTGAAAGCTACGAATTTAACTGGATTTCAAACTGGGCTCGCAGAATACTTATTTCGAACGAATATCTAATTCCCTACAGCATAATTCTAATGAATAATTACGTATGACTGCCCCGAATTTATCTCTGTGCCGTAGACCATCCTGGAGATAGCAATCTTACCGTATTAACAATCATATAATACCTTTCCTTGCGCTTTATAGCTCACAGTATATTGCGTTTTTTTGTAATCTCTTTTAAAACCTGTTGTGTCATATTAGTACAGTTGAAAGTTAAGAATGTTCTAATTAAATATGTAGGTAAAAGTTATTTCTAAGCAAACTGAATCGTAGTATTTAGCTTGAAGCGAACCATTATGCCTAAATTCGAAATAATAGAAAATTTAACAGAATTGAAAAGTAACAGAACAACAAGGCAATAAAATTGGAAGTAAAATAAGAACGTTCATTCATATGACTCAATTAAGCTCTATTCTCCCTGTATAAGGTCCAAGACTTACTATAACAAATGTTACTGCTGTAGTGTTTTTCTTGCAAATAGACTTTACGTAATTGTGTTGCTAGGGCCCACATTCAACCCATTTTGAATTCGGAGTTTTTCTTTTCACAGAGCGGTTGAAAACCACACTGGAATATTCTATTTGCATTATTAGCCAATTGCTAGGGAAGAAAGGATCGGATATTGGTGCGAAAACAAATCCAGCTGCCTTTAAACTGTACTTGTCAAATCCCAATTTTAATTTCCATAATTGCGGCACTATTCACGCAAGAATGTGCGGATAAAATTTATGTTCAACCGTTAAAATCTATAATAGCCTGGTTAGATTTGAATTAAGAGTTTGACCTACACATAGACAGGTAGACACGACTATGCACGAAAGCCGAGTTAACTTTGATATTTAATGCACTGCTCGTCGGGAGAGTGGTAGGATCCGATGGATTCATACATTTCAGATGTGATTTTTTTCTGCGGACCTGAGTTTAACAAACTTGGTTAGAAATAGAAATTTGTTTGTCGATTTCAAATGACAACTTACAAATTCTTCTTTTTTTGTTCCATGACTCTTTTAAGACGTAAACGAACATACTCCTCCACATCTTCCTGCCACCGTTAGATTTTAATAATTTCTGTTTTCTATTTCGCCCAAATTCGATCCACCTCCCATTTATTCAAGCATATCTATTGTGTACCGAGTTGCTTTCATTTGGACAATTTCGCTCAATCTATCCAGTGTGTACCAGATTTACTAAGTCCTACTTCTTCAGTACATACCCATGCAGATTCTTCAGTACATACCCATCAATTACCTCTTCTTCATGTTAGTTATGTTTCCATTTTCTTTAAAAACGTAGCGATGCTTACTTTCTCGATCCATGGTGTGTTCAGAATCTTTCTGTGGAAATATGTTTGTTGGTTCCAGTCTCTTCCTCTTCAAAGAGAAGATTGTTCTGCTTTCGCAGCCATATGAAAGACATATGACGTAAGAATTCAGGATGCTTTTCATCGTTTCCAGAGATACCAAAATAAATAAAAATGATTTAAGTTAAGACGAAAAAGTTGATGCTGAAATCTAATTAAGCACTGAGATAATGAAAGATGCCTTCCGAAACTTAAGGCAAGAAAAATGTTTATTAGAAACAAATAAACGATGCTCTTCTCATACTACGCTATTTCTGTGAAAACACGGAGTTTATTCTATTGAATGATTTTTTTCATGTCAGTAATCACATTTAATCTGAAAGTCCAACTTTAGTACTAGCATCTCGAAGAATCGACATAAAAAACAAATATATGTTGATTTTAATAAACAGTATACTAGAAACTTCTATTTTTCTATCAAATTGAAATATCTTGGAAAGTAGATTTTACTTTCCTAAGGCATGAGGAATAGCTTTAAAGGTTAAACCAATTTTGTTTTTGACTTCAAAATGATTTCGTTAACAGACAAAAACATGTTTTGCTGCTTATTTGCTTACTAAATATTCCCAAACCGATGTTGGTTTTAATTTGACATTTTCGCAGAAAATTTCCAAGACATGTCTCTTTAATCAAATTACGATAAAGATTCGAAAGGCATATTTTTGTAATTCTAACATAAGATAAAAATTTTCTCGAACATTGATTACAATTATTTTATGGGTGGCTTTACGTAATTTTAAGCAAGTTTAACTAGAATATGCTAGTCATACTCTATGCGTTTCCTTAAAAAAGTCATAAAGCAGGGTACTTGGTATGACATAATTTGTATCCGGCAGCAAGACTTCTTAATGGGAGGTTGTGAGGAGCATAGAACCACTTCTTAATTGCTGTTATTCCCAGGTCCATCCTGACTCAGAATAGTAGCAGCTGTTAGGATCACAGCGATGAGTAACTTGTGTCACAACACTATGAATGTATAAAAATAGACTTTTAGTGAAATATATACATAAAATAGACTTTTAGAGAAAAATACACATTTTTGAAGCGTAAATATTACCAACATAATATTTTTTGAGAAAAAATATTACCAGCAATACATTTTTCAATACAAAACTAGAAATCTGAAAATGATTTCTAAGAAAAAAATAATCAAAATCGGACTAAATCAACTTTCTCAATATAACCGAACATTAAAAAAGTACCTTCAAACCTTACCTTTTTGATATTAAATAACACACAGAGCTTGATATGCCGTTAAATAAAACTTAAACTCATGATGCAGTATAAACCATTCATTGTTAATATTTTTTTAGTTAATTCATTGATGACAGGCAAAAGGTATTTTCATGATATGCAATCAGATCAACTGCTCTTCTATAAGGTACATACTCTTGCAAATTCCAGGATTTCGCTTCTTGTCAGAGGAGACTGAAGTTAAAGTGAACATCGAAGAATATCAATTATAGAGAACGTTTTCAAAATGTATTGGTGTCATCTTAATTCTCATGTTAGAATTCAAAAATATAGTCACGTCGTAAAGTCTGTCTCAATATACCATTAATATTGTAACAGTGACAAATATACACACGTCTATTTACTGCAGATATATATACGTGTAATCCCGAGTAGAAAAGAGGATTCAAAAGCAATTTTCTCTCATATGATTTTCTACTAAATTCAATAAAAAGAACAATACCAGATAAAAATGTGAGATTGCATAAGTATATTATAGAGCATATTTGCTAAGGAAGTTAGTTGACTATTGCTATTGGAATTTACATATACTGCGTTTACCAATTATTTAGATTAAAAATCGAATGACAAAAATAAAATTGGATTCTATGATGAATGAAAGTCCATATTTTTGGGGATAAATATGAACAGACTTAAACATATAATAACCGCATTTGGATAGATATCACATTTATAGATAAAAATGTAATAACAGTTATATATAGATATGTGTGTGTGTGTATCATTTACAATTACATATTACATTTATATATAAATAAATATAACATTTATATTCATATATATAACATTTGCAGATAGATAGATATCACATTTATCATAAATAAATATAATAAGTATGTATTAATGTATATTTTTTTTGAGTAGCAATTTTTCATGTTAATATGTTTTGTTAAAATAGATCGAACAGACAGATTTTATTAAGTTTTTATTTATTTTTTCAGTATTCTTACGTGTTTCGTTTTGCTGGAGATAAGTAATGAAAAAAAGTTCTATAATTTTTGACTTCGCAAGTTCTTTCAGCCTCTTCACATGATGTTATTTTTCCTGTGTTATTATGTCCTGATGTTTGAAGGTAATATATTTTTTCGGTTTTTAGTGTCTTATTTATTTATTTATGCTTTTTAAAAAAAGAAGCTGTCACGTAATGCAAGTGGCGGGCATCGTGTGAGGCTCTTTTTATTATCATATGAAGGGGTGTATCCCTCAAGGCTCTATTCTAGGCTCTACGCATTTTCTGATCTCTATCAACTATTTCCCTGATGTAATCAGATCTTAAATAGGCATCTGTACTGACAACACCACCATTTTTCCGCCTCAATAAACAATCTGCTTAGGCTGACAAAGCGAACTTCACTGTTGATCTTGAAAAGGACCTTCAGTCTCTCGTTAACTGGGGAAAGAAATTGAACGTGAATGTTAATGCTTCCAAGACGAAGATGCTATCTCTTGAACACCATAGACAATCGCTCCTACCCCGCATCAGCATGGATCTGGCTAGTCTCCTCGAAAGCAAAACACTGCACCACCTCGGCGTAACCCTATCAGCTGACCTCAAGTGGAAAGTTTACATTGACTCCACAGTTAAATCTGTTGCTAGGATAGTCATTTCACTGTGTAAGGCCAGGAGATTTTTCCCGTCTGAATCCATCCTGCACATATATAAATCTACTATTGCTGTCACATCTGGTTGTGTGCTCCTGCTATTCGTCTCGGAGTTCTTGATAAAATCCAACGAAGAATCTTCCCCTGTAACTTTCTCACCGACGAAATGTGCCTTATCTCTACAATACTTCATAGCTTCTGCTCCGATGAGCTTAGCTTCCTGGTGTCTCATCTATATGAATTTTCTCAAGCTACTAGATTAACAATGAAGTCTTATCCTTTTATAGTGAAATCTATCAATGGTAACCGCAACTTCTACTCTAACAGCTTCATTTCTCACATTTCCCGTCTGTGGAATTCTTTTACGCATATTGTTCCCTGACATCTACAATCTAAAATAATTTAAATGCAATGTCATTTATCATCTTCTATCTCCTTGATTCGCATTCTTTCCCTGACAGCCCTTGTATTATGCTTTTCCCCGTTCCACTCTAATCTCATGCAATTCTCTTCACAACAGGGTACTAATCCTTCTCTCACCCATTTTCTCAAGCCCCCTGTAACTTGTCCGTCTTTCTCAACACTGTCCGCTTATGTAATCACCTGCGCACCAATAGCAGTACTGCCTAGCTTGGGGTGAAATGATTATATATATATATATATATATATATATATATTATTCAACTTTTACCTAAGAACATATAAATAGCTACTACAAATTTGTAATTGTACATTCTGCTGCGACATTATAAAAACAATACTTCATCGGGTACTTGACAATGATGAGAACCTATTTATTTTTTAACTACCTGATAAGACAATTTTTTTAATGCCGAAACAGGATGTACAACTAAAATTTTTTTGTAGTTATTTACATTTTCTTATGTATAATGTAATGTTCTAATGTAAATGTTGAATATATATATATATATATATATATATATATATATATATATATATATTGTTTCATTCGTGTTTACGGTTTAAAAGGATTTTGCAGGTTATTTAAAGCCAGAAAATATTTTTTTAGATTTTAAGATATTTTTGCGGTGGTAGGGAGAGAAAAATATTTTAGGGATAAATGTGTTACTAATTAATTAAGAGTTGGGTGGGGAAACTGTAGTTGTATCTTTCCTCAAGCCTTTTTTTTACGAAAGCCCAATTGAAAGTAAAATTTGTCTCTGAAATTAGCAACGCAAAGTGTTCATTATTTAATCCAGCATCACCAATCAATCCAGCTTACGTCACCTGCGATTCACAAGCGGCCTCTTATCTAGGTACTAACTTGGTTCAATGTTGCATAAACTTCTGAGATGTTACGTGAACCGTTGTTTCACCTTGACATATATCTCTGTTGTCATTTTTTCTTAAGCTGATGATAATCACAAAGATGACGACAACTTAAAAATACCTGAAGCAAGAATAAAGTTTAAAAATAGCTTCTAAAGTCAGATCAGACCACTCTTTACTAGTTGCTAACAAAGATGGAATTGCTCCAGCTATTAAAACTTAGCTAGAAGAGAAAAATGAATTCATACTTTACCAAAGCTATTTGTGAGAATGCAAATGCAACTCTATAGATGGTTATTGAACTCAGCATGTTAGCACCCAGTTCCGAGTTAATTACCATTTTTCAGATCGACGCTTGTATTCTATGTTGTGATTATATCATCGACTGGTAACAGTTGTTCTTTTCTTTTGTCGAGACAATTATTTTCATTGTCTGAAATAGATGCGATGGCTTCATTAAAATCATACAGCTATCAAGACAAAGGTAGCAATTATGCCAACAAATAATTCGTGTCAGTGATTGACTCCCTGGTAGCGACAATTGCACCGTGCCCGTTTGACAAAGAGACGCATAAACACGCATACACACGGGCGAACGCGTTAAAATCTCTCACACTTGAAAATGCTCACACCCTTATCCACTCTCAATCTCACTCTCACACGCGCGCACATACTCTCACGCGAGATTCACATGTACTCATACAGGCACAGGCATATATGTAAATACAGACACATGTACGCACAGATCCACTCACTCAAGTTTTCACTCAAACAAGAAGAGACACACGTGCACCTTTATTCACATATGCACATTCAACGCACTCAAACGTACATGCACAAAGACTAATTTAAACACCTATGTTTAAATATTTTGATTCTCATACACATATTTGGATTCTCTCACGCACACAACCTCACACAGTCTCAAATACCAGTATACATATAGACATAAATATACGACCGAGCACGCCCTCACCCCTTGACTTATACAGATACTTGCACTCACGAACTCACACTAACACATATACGCAGTTACTTCTTTCTAATAATCATCACAGGTTTTGGTAACAGTAATTTCTACACAGCCAATAAATTTGCTTTCTAAATCCAGTGGATTTTTCGTAAAAACTTAAGAACTAAATACATTTAGAACTGCATTCTTTATTCAGATTATTACTTGTGGTGCAATGGATATCGCCTCGGAACGAGAAATCGGGGAGCCGTGTTCGAATTCCAATTGAATTCGTTGCATTCACTTACGCGCAAATACTATTGGGAAAGTTATGAATCTGTCACTTCTCCCTCTAGGTACGGGTTAAATAGCAGGACTGACCGGGTGCTACAGCCTTGGTGAGCAAACAGTCTATCGCAGAAAGTAATAGCAACCTACTGTGAGAGAATCTTCTGCCCATACAGCCATGTCTTTTAGGAGTACCACATATGTCACTTAACTTACTTAGGGTATTTCTTTCCAACTTATATACAAGATCTCTAAATGATG
>JBBBDQ010001823.1:4732500-4895000 GCA_037127315.1 Ascarosepion bandense | reverse complement strand
TCTCGTCAAAAATGTGAATAGCTCAAGAGGATATATTTTCTGCAAGAAACTATGAATAAACGCAACAGCATAATTGCATTTAAAAGCACATTACGGATCGGTCGATTTTGCACACACATAATTGTGACTAAAAGGGTGTTTGTTTAAAATCTTCATAAATGAGGTATCACAATGAGAAGGCATTATATATGTATATCTCACAGATTAAATAAATTGAACACATTGCGTCTGCTTATTTTTAATATGATCCTTTCATAATTTAATTATTCGTAATAACTCCTTAGGTAAAACTAACATTGCAACATAGTTTTGAAGTTAATTTTGGTAACCACAACTCATGCACATGAAGATGATATCGGAAAAAAGATTTAAAGTACATGAAAATATCGAGAAATGAATAATAAAACCACCTGTCAAAGTTAAAGTTCATTTGCTTACATATTCAATTAAAATACGAGAAGATTATCTATGAGTATGAACGGATTTTATTAAAAATAAGCAGACACAGTGTTTACACTTTAATTAATGTGACATGTTTAAAAGAAAATTTCGATCCCGTCCAGAAGCAAGTGGTTGTCTAGCCACACAGATGAACTGTGATAGTGCAAAAAAGGCTTGTCTGTGGATGACGAATATATTGTGCTTTCATTACGATTGTGGTCTGTAGAGAGGAAAATTTTAAAAAAGCGGCTACCACTTCTACCTTTTATGCATTACTCTTCCTCACTGTATTGAGTTCTTTTGGTGAGTGGCATGTGTATACACCGCTTATTTATAACACATTAAAATTTCCCTAATCTGATCCCATGATCCTATGGCTTAAGTCTCCGATTGTCACTAAATCGGTTGAGTTTCGATCCCGGCCAGAAGCAAATAGAAGTCTAGCCACACATATGATCTGTGATATAACGAAACAGGCATGTATGTGGATGACGGATATATATATATATATATATATATATATATATATATATATATATATCCGCAGAAAGAATTTTCTCTCTATCAAAGTTCATCAGTCCGATATTTCTGCAAGGATTGAAATTCGACCATCTGTCGGAGCTTTTACCTCAAAGACATATATATATATATATATATATATATATATATATATTGTCAGATTCATATTTAATATGCGTTTGTTTTTAACAAACACCTGGAATGGCTGTTATGTCGGCTCCGTATATCACTAATTGCACCGTGGACAACTAACAGACTAGGGCTTGGATAGTGGTGTTGTTGTGTTTTTATGCTGGCTGACCCACCAGGAATCTATGAGCTCAGATTGTCAACTATGAACTGCCCATCCATTCAGAGAAACATATACCCAAATAAGAGTATCGCGTTCAAGATCAATCATATGTTTTTCTTCACAGTTAACACCTAATTCGGCGTGCCTATTCACATATAATCTCTCACATGACATCAGTGATATCCGTGATATCGAGATAGCATTGCGTTGAGCAAGAGATCTCATAAGGTAATTTATAACACTCAATGAAACATGTGACGCTAATTCGCTGAGCTGGAGACGCGTTAGACTTTATTTGGCAAATTTCCAGTGATTTTACACATCATTATATATATATATATATATATATATATATATATATATATATATATATATATATAGTCACCAACTTTACTTTTAAACAGATTCTATCTAATAAAGCTAGCAAGGATGATTTAATTATTTTATTTATGTTTTCCAGCATATTAGAACTTTGTTTATCATCTTATGTTTGAAACCACCTACTTTTCTAGTAAGGAAAACTATTGGATGGCATTAATTACAGATCTTTATTTTCTCTGTCGTTTTTCATTTTAGATTGATTGTTTCAGTATTAAATATCTCTGAATGACTACGATTGGATTTAGCCTCGGGTTTCTACTATAAGGATTTTACTTCTTGTTGAAAAGGGTAAGCCTAAATGTAATCGAAAGACGAGATATAAGAAAAATGCAAGCTTCTTTGAAAATGAAAAAGAAAGATGATCGAAAAGAGACATTCGTCCCATATTGGGCATAGCCAACACAACAATTTTCAAAAGAAAGATACAATTGATGTACTGAGCAACAGACACAGAACACGTCAGCCAAGGAAATATCAGCATTTGGCAACAGAAACTTTGTTAGAGCAGTGAGAAAAATGCCAAACAATCTCCAGGTTGCAGTGATGAACGTTTAAGTATCAATATTTGAGAGCAGAATTATAGAGCACAAACCACAAGATTCAGACCACAACTTAGCAGTAACAAGGGGAATGTCTATTTGGAATTTGTAAGTCTACACAGAGATGAGCGTCAAAACTTGTTCAAACTTGTTTGTGGACTGATGAAACCAATATTAGACTCTAACATAGTGATGAAAATCAAAAATGTTATGAAAGAAACAAATAACGTATATTTAAGACAGGTTACTAGAAATTTTACGGGCCAGCAAATTTTAAAGAACTACACATATATATGAATTCAGTTTTCTTAGTCAGAGAACATTAAGCATTTTATTTTCTAATACACTTAAACTGTACTGAAGTTATCGTTTTACGTGTGTCTATTGTTTCAGATAGCATAAATAAAAATATGTGTGTAGAATAATTCAAAAATTATATTATAGCTTTGCATCAAGTGACAATGAAGAGAACACTCAGTTGGTGAATTTTCTTACTACACGTTTTAGACTATAAATTTGTTATCGTACATTAAATGTATTTAACGGCTTAAAGTCATGAGAGGTATCTTGCAGGATTTTTTAAAATCTTTCATCACAAACAAATCAATAAAGCCACTGAGATGTGAAAGAATGAGAAAAACAATTTTATGAAGAAGAAAATAGAAAAGAATAGGAATCAAGAAAGCATGCGATAATGATTGACATTGCATTTAAAGAAATGAAGAGCAATATTGGCTGGAAATCAAGAACTCAGAAAGCAAGAAGTGTGGAAAAAACCCGTTAGCCTACAATTTACAGTTACATTTAGCCAATTCAACGTTCAAACGATAAGACCTTATTGATCATTTAGTACTGTGTTTAAATTCATAACCTCTGGCTACTATAAAGCAAAGTACATTTGAATAATTAGCATGAAATTATTAATAGGAAAGACACAGGGCAAATAAAATTAGAGCGATAGGAAAGTAACTGATGTCGCGATGCCAGAATAGAACCAATGAACTTGCCGATTTTGTTTGAGGGGGTTAAAATAATTCTCTATATATACAGTAGGAGCACAATGCCATATATAGAGGAATATTTGATACATGAACGAATGGTAGACTTATATTTTATAAAAAATTAAGATAGATACTTTTGCGAAAACACATCGTACGACATAATGAAGCAACATTTCTAGCATTAGACCTAGTAATTGAATCAATATAATCGCTACAATTCATGAAAACAAGGAACGTTACCCTGAGAAAATGCAACGATTCACGATTCTAGAGTCAAGCTGATGAATTTTAGTGTTGTAGGTGTTAACTTTTTAAAAAAATAATGTTTTCTTCTCCCTTTGATCTCTGCCGTTAAACAGGTAACAAACCATTTACCAATTGCAAACGTCATAATGCAAGTAATTTATATAAATACAGATTTCTGGGTTTGAAATGTGTAAAATTGCATTACTATTTAAAGAGATAACTATATTTATTAAGCATATTGTTTTATGACACATAGACTAGATTATTAGACATCTAAAAAGAACTGAGAATATTAGTCATTAGATGTTGTTAATAATTATAAGATGTTTTCGAAATACAAACAGGATACTGTTGATGCAATCAACTATATGATGTCCGTACGGTTTACAATTTGTCAAGCATTCCCTTTTATCTATCAGGCTTAGATTAATCTGGAACAATACCAAGCGTACGAGTGCACATACGAAGATGTAGAATCCATTTTACTAATAGAAAATCAGAGATTGTGCTCATAATATAGCGGTTATCGGCCCGGAAAATGAAATCTGCAAGCCATGTTCAAATAGATGCCAAACATCTAGCGCGCTCTCAGTCGCACTGATGCTCGTCTCACATTAGCCATTGGTTGAAAAGCAAGGTAGAAAATGTACTGAGTTTAGGTTAGCATCCAATCATTTACAAACACTGTCCCTCGGATTTTTAAAACATTCGTCCTTATTAAATATTTGAAGAATCTTCTTATAAGTCAAACATGTTAGATTAAAGACACTTTTTCCCACTTGTTATTATTCTGTTCATCTTGTCAGATTTGGATATTCAACTCACACACACACACACGCACACACACACACACACACACACACACACACACACATATATATATATATATATATATATATATATATATATATACTACCGACCCTAGGTTTGGAACCACCCAAATTTTTTTCACAATGTTTATGAAATTTCATTTTTAGCAGAATCAAATTCGCAGAGTTTATATTTTTTGTTATGCTTATGCAGATGCTAAGTAAAAAACAAACATTCTTTTCAACTTTAAAGTAAACATTTATTCAGTTTGCTACTTTGACTCCTCTTATTGTGATAAAACTTTTACCAAAAATTCATATTTATTCATATATCATAATTACGATATAATTTATTTTTGTAAACTATATTACTACGGTATAAATGGTAAGGAAGAAACAGATTATCATTGAAAAAAGAGCTCAGGTTGAAATTCTGAACGTGTTATTGCTAAAAAAGTAAGCCTATCAAAAATGGCTTGAATTATTGCCTTCATCGTCTTCGTGAAACCGAGTTAAATATTGACAGAAAAAGATTGGATAGGCCCAGGGTAACATCTATTGTAGAGGATAGGCACGTGATCATATCTAGTAAGAGGAACAGAAGAAAGACCCCTCCAGAATTAACAAGTGAAATGAATTCTACATCCAGTATCTGTTACTACTGTTAAGAGACGACATCATTCTGCTGAACTTAAAGTCTGTGTAACAGTTAAAAACCACTATTAAAGAAGAAGAATAAGGGATGAAATTGATCGTACCGTTCGAAATGAACAAAATTATTTTTAAAAGTTATTAGAAATAATGCCAAGGATTTGTTCTGCAGTGATAAAGTCTCGTGGTTGTTTGTTTGATAAAAAGAACATATGAATGAACTTTAATTAAATTCGAAATTACTCTATGTTAATTTTGATTTTAACTATTGTACAATTGTGAGCGACAATGAAATATATCTATATTTATTCTGCTAAGACATAATTGATCACCGAAGTTAAGCAACGTTGAGCCTATCAGTACTTAGATGGGTGACCGCTTGGGAATACCAGCTGCTGTAAGCGTATAGTAACGGATGTGCGTAGTGGTGCAGTGGATATCGGCTCGGAAAGAGAAATCGGTGAGCCGAGTTCGAATTCCAGTTGAATACCCTGCATTCACTTAAGCACTGGTACCCTTGGGAAAGGTATTAATCCGTCCATTCCCTCCTGTTATGGCTTAAATAACAAGGGTAGGACTTGGTGACCCTGCTCTTAAAAAACCAAATCCCAATGAATCGTGAAAAGAAAAATGTAAAAATAAAATAACCTTACCCCAAATCATTGGTTATGACCTTAAATGATCCCATAAGGATTGATAGGTCGTTAAGCCTAAAAAAACAAACAAAGAAAACAAACTAAGACATAAAATTTGTTATTTCTTTTTCTTAGAGAAATCTAAGCGGTCACAAACTTATGGTCGGTAATATATATATATATATATATATATATATATATATATATATATATATATATATATATATTTCCAAGCAGAAGTTTATAGTGCATCATAATTTTTTTAATGTATTTCTAACACAATTAACGAATTAAGCTCGATGAAGTGGATTTAGTGGCTTGGTTGCGGAAGTCGTTACTTGGGGAGGCACTATCCTATGGGCAAAGGAACTTGGATTAGTTCCACCACGGAATTCGTGAGGAGCGCGCACTTCATCGAGCTTAATTCGTTACCTCTTCGTCACCAGGGCCCGTGGTACAGTTGGCATAACATCAGCTTAATAACCAAGACTGTCTGGGTTCGATTCCTGGTAGTGGATGCGCACTGCTGATGAGTCCCAAATATAGGACGAAACGGCCGTCTAGTGCTTTCTGCATTCTGTTGAGGTCGAATATAAAGCTCGATGATTTACTTAATAATTTTTCAAATCCTCCTACTACTTGTTGAATCATATATATATATATATAAATGGAATCTTGTGTGTGTCCGTTACCTATAGACTCCGAAACGGCTGAACGGATTTTCTTGAAAATCTACACAGTTGTATTATAAGCGTCTGCGAGTGTTCTTAGCTAGGTTTTGTGTCGACGTACTCCGGATAAATATCGAAAATTTATAATAAAAAAAATCGGGTTATAGAAGGAGTGGTCTGATTTCAATCAAATTTGATATACTCATAGACAAAGATATAAGAAACGATATTCAGAACTTTCAATGTTGCAGTTCTTACAATAGTGCAGAAAATCGATACTATATATAGAGAAAAGGCAAGATTTTTGTGTGTGTGTCTGTTTATCTGCCTATATATCTGCTTTTTTTTTCATTCCTTTTAATTTAGTTTTTGCTTCGGGTTTGGTTCTAAGTAGGTATGATTGTAGTTCTTAGTCTCATCCATGATACCATTTACATTTACTCAGAGGAACTATTTAGCCTTCAAAATTCCGTTTACGACAAAAAAAAACTTATTTGATATCGAGACTAAGAAATCAAAATTTGACTTCCTTGCATTACTTTTTCTTTCAGTCTACGATTTCGCTTTAACTGGAAACAACTATTGCGTTTTAGTCTTTCGTGTAAACGTCCAAAGAGTTTGAGCTCCAGGACCATGTATTAGTTTTAAAGCTTGCATTACACCCGAGCAACGCCGGGCTATACTGCTAGTATATATATATATATATATATTAATGGATACCATGCAAACACCGTGCCGTTTAGTATCAAAATGGACCACTTCATTTTCTGGTTCTCACACACTGTTCTTAAGCAATAACGACGAACTAATTACTAACAATGGGGCAGTAATAAAATCCTACGCGTTGTAAAGTTTTTCAAGCATTTATTAATTATGTTCTACGTTTGGATAAGTTTATGAGCCGATGTATTTTTTTTCTACATTTAGTCGGAATTCATTTAATCAATTGTATAATCGTACAATTAATGCTGCGCCCAGAGAAATAGCTTTATTTCCGTGTATCTTTCTTATTTTTATATAGTTTTACGTGTAATTTTTGAGAGAAATGATTCCCCATTAAAAGTCAATTAAAATAGGTTCACAATACTGTAAAAGAATGTTTAATTGATAGAATCCGTAATGTAGAATATTTTAAATGGAGAACTTAAGATTACTAACTTTAAAAATATATATTTTTTATTATATAATATGACGCCATATCAGTCAATTTCACTTCCTTAAAGGGAACCAATGGGGAGTTACATACGGATATCCTATTAATTTTATAAAAGTTTATGCTTTCATTTCTAATTTTCTCCTTTAAGGGTTTTTCTGCAGAAATATGAAATAAACAGAAAAAAAGATCAACGATATAAGTGGTTATAGTTCCTCTTCACCAATATGATATATAAAATAGATAAATAAATACGAATAAATATTTTTTAGCTTTTAGGGAAAAGTGTGCGTTGTGGTACAGTGGATATCGGCTCGGAACGAGAAACCGGGGAGCCGAGTTCGAATTCCAGTTGAACCCATTGCATTCACTTACGCGCAAATACCCTTGGGAAAGGTATTAATCCGTCTCTTCCTTCCAGTTATGGGTTAAATAACAGGACAGATTGGGTTCTCTAGCCTTGGTCGGCAACCAGTCTACCGCAGAAAGCAATGGCAACCTACTGCGGGATAATCTTCTGCCCAGTCAGTCATGTCTCTTTCGAGACATGATCACCCAAGCGTGTATCACGTATGGCACCTAAACTGACTGACGTCACGATGATGTTTTGCTTAAATCTGCGAATTCGTCAGATTTGTACAGAATTGTTTAGCTTTAAAACAGTGACCATATTCCGTAATCGGAAACACAGTGTGAGTCATCTGCAAGCAAGAGTATATAATCTATGAAAGGATATCGATACAGATGGGATTGGGACTCGGCAGACAATCCTCACTAATGAGGAAATTCCAGAATAAATACATAGCCAGAAGAATTCACGTAAGTGAAGCCTTTGCCTTAAAAACTCACTATAATAGGGTTCGCTTGGGATTTCAACCAGTTTTTAGTCATGAAGATTTTCAGTTACAACTTTACCTAGGGCATCTTGATGTAAAGATAACAAACCCATCTTTATTATCTTCGTAGTTTTACTGTCTTTAAGATGCCTAGTGTAAAGAAATGTTAAGCACGATTGTACTAAACAGACGAAAGGCTACACTATAATTGTCGATATTGTTTTACTTTTTCTATCTTACTTCTTTGTTTTTGTAATCATTATTTCCCAAACGTGACTGGACGTAATAAAACGAACCGTTCAAGTTCAGGATTTGTGTACCTTACTTAGCGAAAATAAGAAAAGAGACTGCTTCGTACCTGAAGAGAATTTATCATTTATTTTACTATATTTCTGAGATGAGGTAGTATTTAAAGTATTTACATTATTGGGACTGTTGTCCTCCTCTTTGTTGATATTTGTACGATGTTTCAGCCGTTGTACGCTCTGGCCTTCTTCATGTGCTAGGATTGTAATAAAGGGTTCTCTTTGAAATTGCAAGCACCTGAAGAATGCCGAAGCGTACAACGGACGAAACGTCGTACAAATTCCAACAAAATCAGGACAATAGTCCGAATAACGTAAATACTGTGAACTTATCCGTTATTTTGTAACACTATTAAGATGAATAGTAACACCGGCGTGGTAGACAGATGACGACCTATTGAGTATCTTTTTTGACAGTGGTTCCAAATACCAGGCAAGAGAGTAACTTGTGGTCAACATACACTGAATGACTTGGATATACGTTTTCTAATAAGCGCTTAGATGTGGCGCAAGGCCAAAACTTTGGGACACCCAGTGAGAATAAAACTCACTATTCTGTTGTAATAAGTAGGAGAAAGACAAGCTTGTGAATCATTACACCACGTAGAGCTGTCCAAGTAGGAAGTAAACTGAGGGAGTCCTAGAATTATCTATTTTAAATATTTTTTTTTAATTTACTTGTATTTCTGTTTATCACATTTGATATGTGTTACAAGTGTGTGAATTTCTAATTTTATTTATAACTTTATAATTTGAATACTTTTCTTATAATCTTTTTTATGGCATTTGAACACGCTATTAATCATGAATACACATGAACGCATATTGTTGACACCGCTCTGAATTTCTTTGCATAAGGTTTAATAAGAAACAAACGTTTATCGCAAAAATATCAATAGTTCAACTGAGCTTAGAAATAAATTAAGTACACAGAGAAAGAGATAATTTCTGAATAGCTTCAAAATGTGTTTCTTAAAGATAAGGACAGATTTTAAATTTGCAGGGATATAGACGGAGCACATATTGAACATTTACAATAAACTATTGATGTAAGTTTTATAATTATGTTTGTTTGTTATCGTAATTAAGTAATAAACATAAATTTGAGTCGATTAGTTTTAAACACATTTTATTGAAGTAGATAGTTAATTCAGAGACACGCTATATTATCATTATATGGAGGAAAGATAAGAAATGATACAGAAAGCAGAAGGTGAGTCAGTTATTGCTCAGAATATCTCCTGCTTATGACATTTATATAATGATAGATTCCCTTTGTTTATGTTTTGGATTTAAAACTACAATGGTGCTAAATTTGAATGGCCAATACGCTTTTCGGAGACAGATCCCATAGACACGCACGTAGCAGGAGGCTAGACAAAGGGCGGGCTAACGTTACCAGTACTACTTCGCCCACATTACCCCCGATGAACGTCTAATAAAACGAATAAAGTGAAAAGAAAACTTATTTCCTTTATACAGTCTATGAAATGGTGTAGAATTCTGTGGAGTTGAAGCCAATGACGCCACGTAACCTAAGAATGAGTCGCCCTGGAATTGAAGAGGCTAAATTTTGCGTTCGGTGAAAAATTCTCATAGGGTCTCATTTACAAAGAAATATTTTTAAAAAAGAATCTTTCCGAATAAAGCGCCTTACTTTTCAATGTAATATTTATTGAATAAGAATGACTCAATTAATGTCGAATATAGTTATAAATATGATGATACTCGTCTGAACCTTTCCAAGAAACTAACGATAAATTATCGATAGTCTTTGAGCATAACCTCCATAAGGCCGCGTGAATATTTTGAATTCTGTCGATGTTGCGAAATGATGTTTAGAACGTTTACAATGGCTCTCTAAATTAGTAAATTAGTTGACAACAATAATGAAATGTCATAATAAATATAGTAAAATATTATAAGACAATTTAACTGCAAATAGACTAAAATTAAAACGTGAAAAAGCACGAAATAAATAAGAACAAAATAGTATATCATTAAAAATATTTAGATTCAATCAAATTATTAGTTTAAAAATTAGTTATTTAAGTCAGCCTACCCTTGAAAATTTTCAAAATAAAGAAAAAAACTGAATTTGTGTGTTGATAAAAATTTATTTTTAATGGTAAAAATAGTTGATAAGTTTTACTCAGACTTTGCACTGTCGGAAACAACTGTTCAGAGGTGGTATACTGAATTTAAAGGCAGACGAACAGACACAAATGATGTTGAAATGTAAGGTCAACCAAAATCGGCAATTGTTCCGGAAAACACCAAAGAAATCTACAATGTCATTTTTGGTCGATTGTAAATTGAAGTTGCTTGGGTTAGCCGAGGATTTGAACATATCAGAACTTAGCATTTTCACCATTTTGTATGAACATTCCTCAATGAAAAAGCTGTGTTCAAAGTGAGTTCTGCGTTTACTCCCATCGATCAAAAACAACAAAGAGTCGACTATTAAGAGCAGTGATTTCAAAAGTTTCAACGTAACAAGAAGAAGGTTTTGCGTAAATATGTGCGAATAGATGCAACATGTATCCACCATGTCACTTCGGAATCAAATCGGCTGTCATCAGGTAGGACAGCAGCAGGTGAAAGTCGACCAAAGCGAACAAAGACGCAGACATCAGAAGGCAAAGTTTTGGCCACCGTATTTTGAGATGCACCAGATATTTTGTATATCGATTACCTTGAGAATAAAATAAACATTAATAGCGAATATTATGTAGCATTATTAGCACGTTTAAAGGCAGAAATTGCCGAAAATGAACAAAAATGAAGAAGAAAAATTGATCTTTGACTAAGACAACGCACCATGTCACAAGTCAATCTTAACAATGACAAAACTATATGAATTGCACTTCAGATTGCTTCAGCATCCACCCTATTCTTTCGACCTGTATCACAGCTACTACTGGCTGTTTCAAGACCTACAAATGTTAAAGATCCTCCAGGGAAACAGATTTGGCTCCAGTTAAAAATTAATATCGTAAACTACAGCATATTTGGAGGTGAAAGACAAATAATTCTACCCAAAATATATCGAATTGTTAGAGAAGCGTTGGAATCAGTATATCAACCTAGAAGGAGAATATGTTGATGAATAAAGTCGAATTTTGTCTAAAAGTTATTGTTTTATAGTTAAGACTGGGATTTTTTGAATGATGTATTAACACAGAACGCCTTATGCTTTAATATTCTTATTAATCCTTCTTTTTTGATAAGTCGTGTTATTTTTCAAGACAAAATCGACTACGACTTTCCGCAGATTGCTATACTTTCTAATTCTAAGTAATATTTATCCCCTTAATTTCTTTCCCATTCCTGTTCTGCTTTTCAAACACACAAGGTCATTTCAAAGGACACTCGGTTGCTTCTGCACATCCTGCCTTCTTTATGTGCTGTATGTAGTAAATTCTTTATTAATTTTTAAAATTGATATCAACATTTTCATTAAGTTATATTTCCCCAAACAAGACGGTCAAAAATGCGAGTAATAATCTGGAAAGGCTCATTAAATAAAGGAAAATGCCTTCCAAAACTAAACCATTAGGAACAAATTCGTTAGACATCGAAAAATGTGGTAGAATTGAATATTTGATACAGATTTGTTATTGCTGCAATACACTATTTCATCTATCCGCCATAAATGAATAGAATTTTCCTAGCAGAAGAAATTGAAATTATCGGTTGCTGAGAATAATAATTGACAATCATGTCAGAAAGAATTTCCTGACAAGCCATGACAGTCCACATCCTGAAAGGGGACGACACGTAAGATACGAAGAATATGTTCAGGTTCTTGAAAATTAAATCATGAAAGTGTTTGAACATATATAACAATGTCTACAACGTCCTTTACGTAAAAATACTATAGCACACACACACACACACACACACACACACACACACACACACACACACACACACACACACACACACACACATATATATATATTGTATGTCATGGAACGTTTATCTAAATTATTAAAAAATAACACTGGCATCTGAATTTAAGAGATATATTTACCAAAATTACACACAAAATCTCTGGAAAATAATTCAGAGTAAATTTATTCTATAAAACCTCTATGGGCTTCAACCGCGGAATCTAAAACACTTCGTAATCTTCTGCAACGCATCTGGACAGTCTTCTTGTTTATGTTAGTTATTCCTGCCATTGTCATTTTCGTATTACAAGAATATTTTGTTAGATTCTCACTCAGTTTCGCACCCAACATAATAAACAGGAAGTTTCCAGCCTAGCGAATTAGGTTGCCATATGCAAGTGATGATATGGTTGCAAAAAATTGTCTGACAGCCTTGATTGGGCAGTTTTGCATGTGTAGCATGGTGCAGACTTGTGTTGGTCTTCCAGCAGCAATCCTAATGATCCTGGAAACACCTCCTTCTAAAGAAAGGTGGGCCGCTGTAGTGAGTGTGAGGCCATATATGAGGCTGAATGAAGGCATAAATACATTATCACAAGTGATCACGACAAAAATCTTTATAATTGCCAGAAGACTCATCTAACTGTTTACCAACACTAGGAACTATCTATAGATGGACAAATAAAAATCTCTGAAATGTTCGGATTGGAAATTCTGATGCGAAAACCAAGTAGTACAGCATGACGTTTCTAGATTTCTTGAAAATTAAATTTAGTTATGGTGGTCATTTTCCTCTCTGACGGTCCCTAATTAACCGTATTATACTTTGCAGTTGACAAAATCAAAAACCGCTCTTACTTGAAATGAAAATTATGAAATTGGGAAAAATGACCCATAGCTCTCTCTCTCTCTCTCTCTCTCTCTCTCTCTCTCTCTTTTACTTCTGTGATACAGCGAAACAGATCTGTCTGCGGATAACTATTTACGCTCTCACTACCTGATTGAGCACTCTGGAAGAATGGTAAACTTTGAAAAAAAGTAGCTACTCTGGCATGTACGCATCGCTCATTCGCTAATGAATCAGAGCACTATTGCTATTGGGCGTGTATAACGATAATATACATGCTAAAATGTCTGCCTTCTTCTACCGTGCTCCCATGGCTCAGAGGTAGAATCGCCGACTGATGCCCCTTCAGTCGAGTTTTAATCATGGGTTAAAAAGCAATCGAAGTCTGGAGCACTCTGGCCGTTGTACGTGTATAACGATAATATACATGCTAAAAAGTTTGCCTTCTTCTACCGTTCGCACATGGCCCAGAGGTAGAATCGCCGACTAATGCCACTTCGGTCGGGTTTTAATCCTGGGTTAAAAAGCAATCGGAGTTTAACCGTACTGATGAGCTGTGATACAGCGAAACAGATCTGTCCGCGGATTATATATATATATATATATATATAGTTAGTTTTAGGTCATAATTAAATTCGAATCGTACTCGGTTGTATTAAAACATGTTTTATATTTTTCATTAAAAATGAGTTTTTTCTGCATAACAATTAAATCTTCCTTGGAGACAGTATTTAATCACACACACACACACACACACACATCCATACACAAATACACACACATATATTTCATTAAATACTGCTGACAAGGTAGATTTAATTCTTTTTTTTATTTAGTTTTACAGCATTCTAGTTTTTTTCTATTTTGTGTGCTTTAAATAATATAAAATTGTCGGTCATATTTAGTGAATGATGTTTGAATGAAAGATTTCTGCCCCCACATACATTACATACATATAGTGAGCAAAACAAATTCTAGATTTAAAAATTCAAATCTGACTCATTGTCAGAAATAAATGAATTTTCTCGAATTTACAAACTTTGCTTAGCACACACAAATCTTATGAAATTTCACACCTCGATTCGAAATGTTAGTCGTCAAATGGAAACCTAAGATCAAAAACGGGAGTGAATTCTCAAACAATATAACAACCAAGCCAAGTTTGACGCTCATCAGAATGAAATGACACGTACCCTTGACAAATGTCAAGCGATTGTATTTTTATTGCCACTCTCTTTCTCTGACATCTTCCCTCATTCTTCTTCATCGTCCACCCGCCTGCTTGATAACCGCACGGAATCCTTTAACCGAGCAAATATTTCAAAAGACACTACTAATCAACAAACGCTGATACATACCGACATACAAACATACATGCAAGGAATACTACGAACTCTAGCCTTAAGTTCTTAATAATGTTTCAAATTGAACATTAACTTCTATCAATTCTATGAAAAATATTTATTTTAACATGCAAAATGTATATTCTTATTCTTCCACAAATTAACACATTCCAAACTCCAACCTGCTACAATCTCCTGATGATTCATAATAAACCATATGCTGAAGGGACTTCGGTTATATTTGACACAAGCCCGAATCAAAACTAACTTTAAACATCTCCCTACGGCGATATATATATATATATATATATATATATATATATAGTCATTCACCGGCACATCTGTTTCGCCTTATCACAGCTCATTAATACGGTTAGATATCCGATTGCTTTTACCCAGAATTGAAATCCGACCGATTAGGCCGATTATATGTCCTGCTGCATAAAAGTGAGCTTTCGGTTAATCAGAGCTGCGTACTTTTCTTTTGTTTTTCGTAGACCCGCTCAAGTTGCTGACAGTAATGTTCGCCACTGATGGCACAACCATTCGGAACCAACACAAAACTTACGATTCCTTCAAAGCTCCAACAAAAGCACAACATGACTTTCTTGCCGAAGCGATCTTGGTTTGGAACCGACGGTGTCTCTTATCCTTTCTGAACCCATCGCTTGTCATGATTATGCTGGACCAGACTCATTTCTCGTCGGATGTCACAATACGCTTCCAAAAACGCTCGTTCAATGTATTCCTGAGCAAATGACGGCAAATTTGAACTCGTCTGTTGGCTTGTGCTTCGCTGAGTTCGTGCGGATCTTGGCGCGGCTTTTGTGAACAAAATAAAGTTTCTTTAAATGTCGGTGAATTGTCGATTTGCCAACTCCAAGCACATCAGCCAATTCTCGAGTGCTCGGTGAAGGCGCAATGTCCAACCCGGTTTGCAAGTATCCATAATCCAACTTTAACGGCCGTGCCGAACGAGGCTTAACTTTTTTTTTTAATCATATCACCCCTAGCAAGGCGGTAATACCACTGAAGCGCAGGGGGCTACGTAAGAGTGAAATGATTGGAAAAGAGAAAGCCGGAAACCACATCCTAAGCAGGAAACCAGGGATGAGCCTCTTAACCTGTTCAATAGACGTGGGTGGAGTGTGAACCGGGCGATAGTTTAGACTATCTACTCCAATTGAAGTAAAGAAAAAAATAAATAAAAGAGTGATAAGATTGGAAAAGAGAAAGCCGGAAACCTCTTCCTAAGCAGGAAACAACCTGTTCAATAGACGTGAGTGGAGTTTTAACCGGGCAATAATTAAATATCTACTCCAATTAAAAAAAAAATGTTAAGCGTGGTGAGTTAACTAAGTTTAAAGACATTTCTTAGAAAAAAAAAGACAGCAAAATAAAATGAAAAAAAAATCTCCTTTAAAATTAAGCATAAATAAATACAAAATCATGACTTACTAAAATTTCAAAGACTCATTTCGCCAGAATCGAAACCGTTGTACCACTTTGAGATCTCCGCATGTGCAATTGTTTCTTCACCTTCCGCACTACAAATATCTTCTGCAGCTTTTCTGGTTGAAAGACCTCGTTTCCAGCAGTAACAAATCAAATCTCGCAGCTCAATTTTATCAATTGCCATCTGGAATACAAAGATGAAGATCACCATAGAAATATAAACGCAAAATTGCATAAAATATTCAATTTTTCGCAAGTGTTTACGACCTTTTGGCACAATGTAATAATTAGGCCGGTAGAAATAAATCTATAATACTATTTAATTATAAACAGAATATCAACGTAAATACGAGTATCGCTCAAAAATAATGCTCAAACAAATAATTTAAAATTGTCGGTTTATTTATAAGCATTTCCTTAATCTTCGTCAATGTCCGTAACATGTTGACATTATGATACATTTCTAATACATTTTAATCGTCGTTAATTTTCCGTAACAAAGTGTTGATATTACGATACATTTCAGAGCAGATATGGTTATTACTATTAATCGAAATTTGTGTTATATAGGTTTAATTTGTCATCGTTTAGAATGTTGGTCATTCGTGGTCTAGACGTCTAAAACGCACCAGATCAATTTGTGGCTACACCTTTGGCGATAGATGTCGCAAGTTCGAATCCTGCCAAATGACATACATTTTCGTAACAAAAAATTATCGTAAAATGATCAGGCCAGTAGAAAATACTGTTTGATTATAAACAGAATATCTACATAAATATGAGTATCGATCAAAAATAATTTAGTATATATATTTTTGTGTGCCTGCGTGTGAACCTATACAAATCGAGGATAAAGAGAAGGAGATATTTACAGTTGCTTTTTCTCTTAAATTAAACAATGTCTTCATTAATGGGAGCGATAGAATTAAAATAGTGTGTGTGTGTGTGTGTGTGTGCGTGCGCGCGCGTGTGTGTGTGTGCGCGTGCGTAAACAAATTTCTTTCTTTTACGAATTCCTGCAGAATTTGTATATCATACTCAGTGACATCGGCGGGAAGCTGACTTTTAGCGACAATTATCTCGAAGCATTTGAGAAATGAAAAACGTTCCTATATTTTTCCCAACCTGCTATTTAGATTTCAGTTATTCTTGTGAATGGCCTTTGCTTGTCGCTTTCCGGAATGAGGTATAATTTTTGTTTTATTTTCAAAAGCTTTCCCTGCTGGATACACTTTGCATGTCCTCTATTATTTTCTTTCAGATTTGTGTAAAATATTTTATTTTATACTTGTTTTTTTTTTCAATTATTTCACGAAAACATTCTTCTTTTGTACTTTTGTGTGCGTGCGTGTACGCGTATGTGTTTGCATGTGTGTGAGTGTGTGTTTGTCTGTGCTTATGTGTGTGAGCGCACGCGCGTGTGTATGTGTGTGTGTGCGTATGCGTGTGTGTATGTGAGCGTGTATGTGCATGCGTGTGTGTGTTCTCAATTTCCTTTCTTTTCTTGGTTTCTTTTCTTTTCCATTTACTTGCTCTTTGCTAGGCACTTTTTGGGGAAGTTTCATTTTGAAAAGCTCTCTATCGACATTATGCGTTCTAGACAATTTAAATTTTTTTTTGCTATAAACTATAACTGACTTTTTTTCCTTTTTGCTAAGGTCTCATGGTCTGTCTATAGTATTCTCAGTATACTTCTGTAGTATCATATTTCTGTTTTGACAAGGTTCGGTGTAGATTATGCAGCCTTCCTTGTCATATATGAGAAAACATCTATTAAAATATTGTTTCTTCATACTTTTCCTAGCTTTTGGAAGATATTTTTACGATTCTATTAGGCCTTGAGATCGTTTCGACTAGCTTTAATTTTTCAAGAAATCTTAATAAAGAAAACTGTGAAAAATTTAAAGCCGCATCACACATTGAAGGACGGAACGTCGTTTGATCCAACGTATTTTTGACAACTCAGCTACGAAGAACTACATAATTAAGGAACGGTCTCTCTGCATTTAGAATTTGCGATTTAAACTGACAACGATATTTCGGATTAATAAATAAATATCAATGAATTATTTAGAAATTGTTTTGTCTATATTTGGAAACAAAACTTAGCAGTTATGATCTCCGAAGAAATCTGAAAGTGTATATATTAAAGTCAAATAAAACCATAATTATAAACTCTAATAGCTCACACATAAAAAGCACATCGGATCAAAAGCTAGTTTCTTCTGTTAGCGAAGGTAAAAGTCTTGCCGTGGGGCAAATTTTCCATTTAATAAAACTTTTCAAATATCTAATCTTGTTGGAGAAATTACATTATGTTTCAAATAAACGGAGTTTCTATTCAAATGTGAGTATAAATAATAAATATATATATATAAATAATATATATATATATATATATATATATATATATATATATATATATATATATATATATATATATTGATCAGGTGCTGTTTTCATCAGCGTTGCATATTAACGATATTATACCCGCTGTAATTTATAAACTTGTTCAGGCGATTGGAATTTCGAACTGGACCCTTTGTTTTTTGTCTTTTCCACCGGGGAATAATGTTATAGTACCACGAGGTATGCCTCTTTACATTTGGAGGAGCCTGGGTTTGAACACTCGCTTGTTTGAGTCAAGTCACTACATTCATCCAACAGTTTCATCAACGTTCTCAAGGGAAATTATAGTGTTCAGTTTAATATTTCAATTATCTGGAAGGAAACGTCGTGAATATGGCAACAAGATAGAAAAACTATCGGAACAATGTAATTAGGTTAAATAGTTGCAACACCACATCTTAGAAACACACACACACGCATATATATATATATACGAGTGATCTCTCAAAAAAGCAAGAACAGCAAAATCTATAAAAGAACCATACTTTCTTTGCCTTCAAGAAAAAATAGAGATCCTTAAACATACAAATAGTAACAAACTCTTAAATCAGAGACTCAAAACCACAGTAAACTTCAAGCACATTAGGGACCTAACCCTACAATCATGCTAAGAAATACTAAGAGTTTGAGTAGATATTCTCATTATAAAAGATACAAAATGCTATAGAAAAATCGATCCAATAAATCCTCAAAGGAAAGTCTATCACTAAAGCCTACACCAACAATCTTACTTAACACCAAATATAAATAAATACCAAAATATTCCGTACTAAAAAAAAATCAAAAATTAAACAAATGACTCCCAAAATAGAAAAAGAATCAAAATTCATATATTCAAAAACAAGATTAAAAATATACTACTTCCGAATAATTATATCATACACAAAAATAAACTGTAAGCACACGTAAGATCTAACGCTAGAATAACACTAAAAAGTACTGGAAATTTGAATAGAGATTTTTTATTATTATAAAGTTAAAAAAAGCTATAGAAAGATCGATGTAATAAATCCTTAAAGTAAAATCTAATGCCCGCAAAAATATCTAAATAAATAAAATATATAAAAAATTAAAAGAAATAAATAGGATTCCAAACGATACTCTATAGAAAAAAGAATATAAAAAAATTAAAAGAAAAAACCGACCATCTAAACTTAAAATTAAGATTAAACATACAACTGTATACAAAAAACTGATAAAACGCCAATTTTCATTTACTTCCTACAAAATACAAATTTAGATTTCTTGAAATAACTTAGCCTAAATACAGAAATACTCCAAACTTGAGTATAAAATATTAATTTTTTTTTAAAAAAAAAAACCTATAAAAAAAAAAAATTCCATAACGAACAAATCAAAATTGGAAACAAAAAAAACACCCCACCCCTATCACGTATAGCTAAGAAACCCCAAAGTGAAAACCTAGACACAGGATCAAAATCAATACATGAATTACGTCCACTAACAGCAGACATCAATCAATTAAACGATGGCCAACCATAAAAATGACAACTCAATACGCTGCCCTCTTAAAAACTCTAACCAAAGATATGCCCGACCGACTGATAAAACGTACATTCCAACAGATAATACAATTGATCAACAGTTTCACACTTACGCACCAGATTCTTCAAAAGTCTAACGGTCAAAACGAGAATTACATTCACTTAATTGCCAATAACCCCAACCAACCCCAACAACAACAACAGCCAAATATAAACAGAGAATGATTACAAACCTTTATTACTCCCGATGATGTGTTTGATTCCAAACACTGAAACAGCCATATGATTGTAGAGAAGAGGACATATATAGAAGAAATTATGTACATGTTCTAAAACATAATTTATAATATATATATATATAATAGTCATCCACATACAAGCCTGTTTCGCTGTATCACAGCTCATCAGTGTGTCTAGACGCATCCACTTGCTTCTGGCCGGGATCGAAACTCGACCGATTTGGTGTCAGTCGGAGTCACTACTCCCTAAGCCATCAACGCATGGAATCAGAGAAGGGAAATTTTAATGTGTTATGTGCGTTGTGGTACAGTGGATATCGGCTCGGAACGAGAAACCGGGGAGCCGAGTTCGAATTCCAGTTGAATCCACTGTATTCACTAACCCTGGGAAAGATATTAATCTGTCTCTTCCTTCCAGTTATGGGTTAAATAGCAGGACAGATTGGGTTCTATAGCCTTGGTCGGCAACCAGTCTACCGTAGAAAACAATGGCAACCTACTGTGGGATAATCTTCTGCCCAGTCGAGTCATGTCTCTTTCGAGACATGATCGCCCACGCGTGTATCACGTATGGCACTTAACTGACTGAGTGATACACACGACAATCACCGAGAGAATTCGATTCATTCCTGAAGAGTCACGTATATAGCAGAAGTGGAAACCGTTTTGAAAATTTTCTTCTCCAGAGAGCTCAATCATAATGAGAGCATAATATATTAGTCATACACATACAAGCATGTTTCCCTGTATCACAGCTCATCAGTGTGGCTAGATGCATCCACTTGCTTCTGGCTGGGATCGAAATTCGACCAATTTGGTGTCAGTCGGAGTCGCTACTCCCTAAGCCATCAGCGTATGGAATCATAGAAGGTAAATTTTAATGTGTTGTATATAAGCAGCGTATACACACGCCAGTCACCGAGAGAACTCGATTCATATATGAAGAGTCACGCATATATATATATATATATATATATATATATATGTCAGACGAATATATTCCAGTTAATTGGGTTATTGTGAAAAACTAACTAAGCTGAATCATGCCGACTTTAAAGTTTAGTGAAGGTAATGCTATATCTTCACTCATCGGAGCTAGGTTTCAATGGAGTCGTCATGACTCTTCTCAGTTAAGTCGAAAATTTCTCAATATTAACAATCTAGTGTTGGTAGGTGAATATTTTTGTCAGAGAGACATGTATTTTATGTAGTTATATATATATATAACTACTGATATATATATATATATGAACTTAAGTAACATCTGTAAAACTTAGAAGATAATCCTAAAAATATATCTAATTGATAAAAAATATTATATTGAATAAGCCAAATTTAGAACTTAGTGGTTAATATCCAGAGTAATATACGATATAGCATATACAATTCAACACATATTAAGCGATTATAAATCTTGATTCATTTTGATAGATAGGAGCACATTTCCTCAGCTCACGAAATATCAAATGGTTTAATTTATTTCAGAAAATTTTAAAAAATTAACTTCGAAATTAATTCACTTCTGGCGATACCTGGTTAAGTAAAGGGTTGAGAAGTATACATCTTAGCATTAATGTAACAATCATACCAAAAGTGTAGTGATCTCTTTTTACTACTTGTGTGTGTGTGTGTGTGGGTGTATGTGTGTTTGTGTGTGTGTGTGTGTGTGTGTGTGTGTGTGTGTGTGTGTGGATTAGCTTAGATTCAGACTTATATATGTATATGTGCGCGTGTTAATGTATGTTTTCGTACATTTTAATTTTTGTGACAATTCCGGTATGATCTCTACATGAATGGTAAGCTGAATGCTTTTGAATCTGTCACCTAACCAGAGGTCACCAGAAGTGAATTCATTTTAGAGCAAAACATTTTTTAATATTCTGAATTGAATTAAACAATTTGATATTTTGCAAACTGAGGAGAAGAGGGCCTCACCTTATCGAATGAAAACAAGATTTGTAATCACTTAAGTATCTGTTAAGTTTATATATATATATATATATATATATATATATATATATACATATACATATACATATACATATATTTTTTTTTTTTTTTTTTTTTTTAATCATTTCACCCCGAGCAAGGCAGAAACGCCACTGATGTGCAGGGGGTTACATAAATGTAGAAAGATTAATTAGAAAAGAGTGAGGAGTACAAGCTAGTTAGAAAGGAACAATAGAAAACTGAGAAAGCAGGTGCAATGACAGGTACATGGGCGGAGAGAAAGGGAAGGTTATACAGGGGAGGGGAGAGAGCTAGAGGCCAGTGGTTAGTAGGTGAGTATTAACTTTGCTTTTAAATTTCTGGAGGTCGTAGCCGTCAGGAAAGCAAGAATACGGGAGTGAGTTCCACAGGCGGGAAGTGCGAGAGAGGAAGCTGCTGGAGTAGAATTGTCGTCTGCGTTTGGCTAACCTGACTGTGAATGGGTGGGACCCAGTTGCCAGTCTGGTTGAACGGGTAAACACCTGTTGAGGAGGCATCAGTGACTTAAGCTCATCCGAGCAGAAGCCATGAAGGTATTTATAGAAGAGACAGAGGGAGGCCACATTTCGACGATGGGAAAGTGGCTGCAGACGAGTCGCCAGATCAGAACCTATCACATTACAGACTCTCCTTTGGAGCTTGTCGAGAACACTGAGGAGAACGGCAGGGGCACCTGACCATAAATGGCAGCAGTACTCCATGCACGGACGGATGGTTGACTTGTATATATGCAGGATGGATTCAGGTGGAAAAAACATCCTGGATCGACATAGTGACCCAATCTTCTTAGCAGTAGATTTTGCTATGGATTCAATATAGTGCTTCCATTTGAGGTCTGAGGACAGGGTAAGTCCGAGGAGGCGTAGTGTATTACTCTCCGGGAGAATCATCTGGTCCATGCTTATGGGAGGCAGAAGAGGTTGCCTGTAATGGTTGACAGACAACAGCTTGGTCTTCGAGGAATTGAAGTTGACAAGCCACTTCTTGCCCCAGTTCACCACAGAGTGTAGATCCCGCTCAAGGTCAGCAGCGAGATTTTGTCTGTCCGCCACGACAGGTTTCTTACTGGAGCGGGAGTATATTGTAGTGTCATCTGCGTAGATGCCTACTTGGGACCTGATCTCATCTGGGAGGTCGTTGATGAAAATAAGGAAGAGCGTTGGGCCCAGGATAGAGCCTTGTGGGACACCAGCATTCGTGCTGTAGGACGAAGAGGCACGCCCATTCAGAACGACCTTCATTTTGCGGTTATTTAAGAAAGATTGGATTAGGTCAAGCAGGCGACCGGTAATACCATAACCGCGTAGTTTGCATAGGAGGCCAGGGTGCCAAACCCTGTCGAAAGCCTTGGAGATATCCAGAGCAACCGCGCGAGCCTCGTCAGACTCATCAAGGGCCTGTAGCATGTACTCCGTTACAGTAGTTAGCAGGTCGGCTGTGGACCTGTCAAATCGGAATCCATATTGCCTGTCGGAGAACAGTTTGTGGGCGGTGAGATGATGAACTATTTCAGCATTTATTATAGCCTCGAACACTTTCCCGAATATTGGTAGAAGACTGATCGGGCGATAGTTGGATGGGTCCGAGGGTTCACCACAGTTCTTAAAGACAGGAACGACTGAGGAGAATTTCCAGCATGCAGGAAAGCAGGAAGCAGAAAGGCAGTAGTTAAACAGTTTAGAGAGGACAGGGGAAAGTTCAGGGACACACCTCTTAAGGACTATCACCGGGATTCCATCGTCTCCACACGCCTTATGGGGGTCGAGTTTTGAAATTACTCTGGATACTATTGTCGGGGTAATATATACGTCATGCAGTTTGGCCTCAGTTCTAATAGGGAAGTCGGGTGGGTGCACTCCGGACGAGTCGAGTGTGGAGTTGGATGAGAATCTGCGGGCAAAGCACTCAGCTTTCTCAGCAGATGACGTGAGAACGTCAAATCCATGGATTAAGGGAGGTATTGAGGATTTCCTATTGTTGAGCACCCGTTTACAAATCCTCCAATAGTCCTTGGAGCCGAACTTGCGGTCAGCTATGTGCTGTCGCATTCTCTCCGCAAACAACTGTTTGGCGTCATTTAGGGTTCTCTTGCACTCACTGCGAGCGGATGTGAACAGGCGCCTATTGTGATCAGTTGGCTGTCTCTGGAATAGATGGAAGTAATGGTTCCTGTGGGCAATGGCGGCTGAGCAGGCCGGAGAGAACCACGGAGAGGAATGAGGTTTTAAGCAATACTTCCTGGTGGGTATGAAGGCATCAATGCCAGCTTTCACCCATGACGAGACCTCAGAGGCACAGTCATCAACTGATAGGTCAAACACTTTTCCCCAGGGGACGTCGCAGAGGAAATCGCGAAAGGCATCCCAGTCAGCTTTTTGGTAGAGGTAGGAGGTTCTATGAGTAGGGGGATCCTGGGGGGAGTGAGATTATATATAAGAGATAATAACTTACCTCGTGTCGAAAAACCTACCATGGATCTACGAAGAATGGAAAATTGTTTTATAAAAGAAATAACTAAATACATGAACATCAGTCAAAGGAGTTCGGACCAAATCAGCACGTAGCTCAAAAAACCCTGACACGAGTAATCAACTAAAAAAAAAAAGCGCTCAATACTGACGTAGAACAGAATAAGTAAAGTATACCTAGTGAGCAAATCAGATATTTCTAGGTTTCACCTAAACGGATCGCCAAGGAGAGCCAGCTTTCCCTGACAATCCGTTTAGGTGAAACCTAGGTAGGTTTGTCTGGCTCACTAGATATACATTACTTAATATATATATATATATATATATATATATATATATATATATATATATGTACCTATATGTATATGTGTATATCTCTGTGCGTGATTGTTAAAATTGAGTAAGTATTATATTTTCTAATATATAGTATTTTTCACGTGAGAAATCAAAAACTCCTGCTAAAAGACAAGGTAATATTTATATGAAAATTGTGAGAGGATGTTAAAAAGAAATTTCATTTTTGTGTTTTTTACTTTCTTTTTTTTATTTCAAGCAAGAAATATCTACATGAGCGAAGGGTTCAATTCAAATGTTTCCATCTGCGATACGCTTAACCTTCACAACGGCTTTGGAACTCATCAACTTCAGTAGTTTATATATATATATATATATATATATATATATATAAATTTACTGTCTTAAAGCGGCAGTTTTATCTGTCACACACACACACACATACACTCACACACACACACGCACACACACTCATATATATATATATATATATATATACATTTAAAACTATCTTTCTTAAGACACAAAAATGATTTATGAACAGTTTGTTCTTGTGTTGTCAAAACAATTTTTTGCATTTCGTTTCAAACTTGTGCATACTTAAAATGATGTTTGGAAATGTTATTCTTCATTCTTCAAAAGATTTTTTCATATATTCCTTAAAAAGTGTTAGTTTCTTTAAGCAGAGAATTTAACAGCTGAATATAGTGCTCTTCAAAACGTCTAAAATGGGAGCATTTTGTTATTCTTTAATATCTATCTATCTATCTCTCTCTCTCTCTCTCTATATATATATATATATATATATATATATATATATGTTTATATATTTATTTGTTGTAACTCGATATCACATATTGATACATACTTTTCAGAGATAGATCCCCTCTTTATACATAACATAATAAATAATATATAAATAAACATTAAAATTCAAATAAGCATCATATCTACATTATTTTCTGTGTTTGTAGAGATGTAATTTTGAACACGGTATAACAAAATAACAAAAGTCTCATTTTAATTTCCTTTTTCTAAACTAAGATGAAATAATGTCTCCCTGTCTTATCTTGTTTAAAAAATCTGTATCTTTCTTGTTACGATTTAACGTATAAATTCCCTAATTTTAATAATCGAAGGTGCTGTTATTTTCAAAATATTTAGTAAGACATGGCTTACTTGTATTCAAATATGAAATGTTTTTGCTTGAATACTTTGTGACCTATCCACAATCACAGAAAAAATGTCATCTGTGATTCAGAATGGCACACAGGTTGTTTTACGATGAATTTCAGTTTGTTTGCAGGAAAACGATATGACGTTCCACTTGAATATGTGCGGTATTGAGGCTCCAAGCGAACGGAGTCGTAAGACTGTCATTCTGTCACTGATATTTGACAGAATGTCATAGTAGTTTAATATATTTTTGTATCCATGCGTCGGTTTTTATTTATATGACATACACCTTTGATACATGGACGATCGTGTTTATTCCAAACTTCCTGGAGTGGGCGCTCTAAATAACTTTTGCCTCATTAATAAGTGAATGTCTCATTGTTTGTTCATTCCTTATCTCAAAATTTTAAATTTCGCGGTGTTTCTTGTCTTTGCTCTCTTCGTCAATCGCTAAATTCTCACGCATTTTAAATGACATTTTACAGACGATTTCTTATATCACACATAATTTCGATTTGTTTCTTTAAAATTATATATAAATGTCCTTAATCATCCCTTTATCTCTTACGGGCTGTCTCCAAGTTGCTTTGCCACGGCAGACCATTTCATCTGGCAAGCAAATCTCAGGTGCTAGGCTGGTGTTAATTCGGCACCACTGGGCGAATGAACTCCCTATCGTAGGTCACAGATAAGTTACAACGTCAAAGCATTCATGAACAAGACGAGCCATCTAATTGAAGATTGTTGTACTCTAACCTAGAAAAAGGTGTTCTCAGTTAGGATATACACTCCACATAATCATCACACCATGAAACCATTCGCCGAGACACAGATTCTGGCATATGACTGCGAGAAATTTAGGAAAATAGTTGACAGATCAGCACAGCAAAGCACTAAAGATTATTTCCAGAAGTGAGGGAGGAGGAGAGGAATGAAATAATTAGGAAATAGAAGTAGAAGAAGAAGAGGACAAAAAAGGATAAGCAAGAAGAGGAGCGGAAGAAAAAGATGTTTATTTTTTCATTAACATTCTTCCGTAGAACAATACCACTAGCGCTTCATGACTCTTCAGATGTAAATACATTATTGAATCTTCCTTGATATATAGAAGAAGATTCAATAATATTTAGCAATATTATGTTCGAATAGCATTTTCCACGTAAATATTTACTAAGCTCCTGTATGATATTTTTTCTGTATTCTGTCGTGTTTTCGGATTCTTCGGTTACTTTTTGATTGTCGGTTACGACAATATAACTGTAATAAAAATTCTGCACACTGTTTTCATTTTTGTCTATCCATGATATTATTTGCACCTTTAGTAAACAAGTTTTTTTTTAATTACCGTTCATTCTATCCTCTTAAACTTAATAATTTTTTAATTTTTTTTTCCTTCATATCTTTACTATATTCAAGTTTTTCTTCTGAGTCAAGCCATCGATAATGCCTTCCGCATATCTAATATTGATGAGTTTATCTGCGCAGGTAGTAAATCGTTGTGGATGTTCAATTTCTCTTAGAAACATCTCTCGGTACATGTTGACGAATCTGTGGAAAAAACCTATATTTGTTTTAAGGTTTGATCTGTATTTATTCTTTTATAGTCGACGATCTTCTTTTACCGCCTGTATACTCGTCTCCATATTTGCCTATATTTGATTTGACTAATAGAAAATAGCGTTAAATGATATTAGCTGAGATTTTTGCAATTACCAAAGGAGAGCTTTTGCAGAATTATGAGTCGTTACAATAAGAAGTATATAGATTGGAGTATTTTTATTCGTTTGTAATTTTTACTCATAGTTGCCGTTAGAAGTATTTTTGTTCTGCAGTTAAATGTATTTTCCCTGTTTACACGTTCTCACAACACGTCACTACACGAGCTGCTGTCTTCATGCCATGGGCTGCGTTACGTGATACGAATAGAATTAGCCAACCAGGCTATATTGTAAAACTCGAAGTAGTCGATAGTGAATAGACTTATTCTTTAATAGCGTAAGTTACGGGCAATACATATATGACCTTAAAACACTGAGTGATCACAAGAGAATCGTAAAGAAATAAGCAACCAAACAATGAGAACAAATGTGTAGAGAACCCAATTTTGTTTCTAGAAAAATACATTTTTTTTTTCTATATAGCCTCATTTGGTGGACGTGGTAGAAAACCAAACTCCTCATGTTCTTTCTGGTAGAATAATAAATTCTATTTAATTTTGAAAAACCTTAACAATGTGTAATCACTATTAATACGAAAACATAAAATGTAAAATCTTTTTTGCTACATTAAATCTGAGAAAATGAAGAATTTTTGGATCGTAGTTCCTCGTGAATTGAAAAATCAGAAACTAAAAATTAGAAGTAGAAAAATCCCTTACGTCAAAATAATTGACTCAATACAACGGCGACTTCAACAAACCCAGTTCATTATTACCTCAAAGTGTAGACACATAGAGACAAAGAAAATTGATGTTAACTTCCAGGAGCGTATATCGTTGGGTCTGCACGGGCTAAGATTCTCAGATCACATAAAGTAATAAGACGAAAGAGAATCTCCTTCCAGTTTTGCTGCTAAGAAAATTGGTTCATTGTGTCATCCAATTTTTCTCTCTAGAATCAGTCATACATATTAATAAGTCTACAACTGGTCTATGCTTTGAATATTGCTGACAGATATTCTTTCGCTAAATTTATATAAGTTATTGATTTCGTCATCATAGTGTTAATGTCTAATCATTTTAATGATCATTTATTGTTCTTCGTGAAGCTTGGAGCAATTCACCAAAGCTTTTTCTTCTCTATGTGAGTGATAAAGTAGACGTATATCCCACCCCGACCGACGTAAGATTTTCATGTAATGCGAACCGAAATGCTAACATCAACGGCCCAAGATGGTGGGGAACATATGTTTTGGATAATGATTTCTAAAGCTGTGCTTCTCATTATGAAATATTACACCAGAGTTTTGAAAAAGAAAATAAACAGATCTTTTGATACTATTTCGGAGCAAACTACGACTATACAAATATAAAAAATAATGTGAACATTTTGATTATTTAAAATGTTAATTTAATTTCTATAATAATTATGTTATGTAGAAAGCCGAGATCTTTATATGAAATATGTAAAGCAATGTGATATCACATTTCTATAAGCCGATATATATATATATATATATATATATACTACCGACCACAAGTTTGGGACCACCCAAATTTTTGTCGCAAAGTTTATAAAATTTTATTTTTAGCGGAATCAAACTCGCCAACTTTGTATTTATTGTTATTCTTATGCAGATACCAGGTAAAAAATGTATTATTTTCAAGTTTAAAGTAACCATTTACAGAGTTTGCTACTTGAGTCCTCTTATTGTGATCAAGTTTTTGCCAAAAATTTAGATTTATTCAGATATTATAATTATGGTATAATTGATTTTTGTAAACCATATTACTACAGTATAAATGGCAAGGAAGAAATAGATTAGCAATAATAAAAGCGCTGAGGTTGAAATTCTTTCGAAAGAAGAATATTCTGAACGTGTTATCGCTAAAACATTCTGCCTATCAAAAAATGGCGTGCAGCATTGACTTCAACAACTTCGTGAAAATGAGCTAAATATTGACAGAAAAAGCTCTGGTAGGCCCAGAGTAACATCTGTTGTAGATGATAGGCACTTGAACATATCTAACAACAGAAATAGAAGAAAAACCGTTACGGAATTAACAAATGAAATCTACTCGGCAACATCCAGTATCCGTTACTACTGTTAAGAGACGACTTCATTCTGCTGGACTTAAAGGCTGTGTAGCAGATAAGAAACCACTATTAAAGAAAGAGAAAAGGAATGAAATTGATTATACAGTTCGAAATGAACTTTCTAAAATGAACAAATGTTGTTTAAGTATTTGCAGGATTGTGGTGATACCGAGCAAAAGCAAGATACCGGATGTTTGCTCTATAACGACCAGAAAGCAAATGAACAAAAATTGTCGGTGCGCATCCGAGTTCGCGAAGATGTTCCGGTTGAAAAATAAAAATTAATCCAATATCAAATTTCCATTTCGCGAGCCACCACGAATTTCATTTACAAGCCAATGGGAAGCCCAGAATCAAATTCAAGTGTGAAATCTCAAACGGGCTGCTTTTGATCCAAAAAGCAGATATAAAAATCCGAGAGAGAAAGCACCCAGAAGACAGACCGAAGGAGACAGACCGACGGACAGACGAGCGTGATTAGTAACTCCCTTACCCAAGTTAAGCGGCTATTATGTTCGCCTCCCTCCACCTCTTCTTGTCTCAACAGCACTTACTGACCTAAGGAGCGAATACATCAAAGACATTCCTTACGACGCTCCCATATTCCTAAGCCTTAAAATCTCTTTCAGCTTATTATTTGCCATGCATATTTAACCTACGTTGCACCTATAATCAAGTATTACTTTAATTGTAAAAACATTATTTGATATGTGTATATATAAAAATATTATTTTCAATCAATTTGCTTTTCTTGATTTTATAATCATTTTATGACTTATAGTGGGATATCTACCACAAGACCAAAATTCCGTTAACATGCAACAGTATACAATTACCCTTCATTAGAACGGACTCCCATCAAAGACATTCCTTACTCACGACGCTCCCATATTCCTAAGCCTTAAAATCTCTTTCAGCTTATTATTTGCCATGCATATTTAACCTACGTTGCACCTATAATCAAGTATTACTTTAATTGTAAAAACATTATTTGATATGTGTATATATAAAAAATATTATTTTCAATCAATTTGCTTTTCTTTATTTTATAATCATTTTATGACTTATAGTGGGATATCTACCACAAGACCAAAATTCCGTTAACATGCAACAGTATACAATTACCATTCATTAGAACAGACTCCCACAACAACCAAAAAAAAGAATAGATAAGCAACCAACTATAAAATATAGAAAATCACTTTGACCAACTTGCTTTTATAAGTTATTAGAAAGAATGCCAAGGTTTTGCTCTGCAGTAATAAAATATAGTGGTGGTTTCTTTGATGACAAAAATATGAATGAAACTCTATCTTAATTTTGGTTTTAATTATTGTACAACTGTGAGCAACAATGAAATATAACTATATTTATTTTTCTAAGACATAAAATTTGATATTTCTTTTTCTTAGAGAATAAATCTAAGTGGTTCCAAGCGTATAGTTCGAAGTGTGTATATATATATATATATATATATATATATATATATATATATATATATATATGTGTGTGTGTGTGTATGTGTGTGTGTATGTGTGTGTGTGTGTGTGTGTGTGTGCTGTTTTGGATTCCGGATGAGCGACCGCATAAAATAATGAACAGCTAAAAAAGATATGGAGATAGAAAAGGAGGTTATATTGAACGTAATATACAAACTTGAAAGCAGGATAGTAAATCCATGAATTCTATAAGTAAGCTTATACATATATACAGTTTTGAGGTGCAGTCGTTGGAAATAGTGCATCAGTGTATATTATTTTAGCTAAGTGGAGCTCAGAGCTAGTCTGACTTCTGATGCGGTAGCTGTGAGTAAGTTCGTTATCTCTCTGTAAGTTACGTATCAGTTCCGGTATTCTCCGATAACTGTAATGGATCTCTATGAATATTCTCTCCTGCCAACTGCAACAGTATTTAGTCAACTTCCCACTTAAGGCGAAATGTGACAGAAGGTCTTTTTATGTGAGTCTTCCGGGTCATATAGCCCGGCCAAAAATATCTGTCTGTCTTTACCCAGTGGTGATTCTACTCTTCGGCAGAACCACGACTGGGTTAGTGCTATCTCTTTGGACAGAGAGGGCTCTCCGCCCGAAGGCAGAGAGCTGACAGTATCATAGTAGCCGAGGCAACGGCCAACTACAACGGTATTTACTTACCTTCCCACGTAAGGTTTAATGTGACACAAAGTCTTTTTAATGTGGATGTTCCGGGCCATATAGCCAGACCAAAAATATCTATCTTTCCCCAGTCGTGATTTTACCTTTCGGCGGAACCACAACAGAGTTAGTGCTCTCTCGTTGGACAAAGAGCACTCTCCGCCCAAAGGCAGAGTGCTAACAATGTCAATAGTAACAGAGGAAAATGCCAACTTCGACGCTATTTACCCACCTTCTCACTAAGGCGAGATGTGACACAAGGTGTTTTTAATGTGGGTCTTCCCGACCATATAGCCAGGCCAAAAATATGTCTATCTTTCCCCACTGGTGATTCTACCCTTCGGCGGAACCACGACTGGGTTAGTATTCTCTGCCCGAAAGCAGAGACCTCTCTCCACCCGAAGGCATATATCTAACAATGTCAATAGTAGCATCGAAAATGCCAACTGCGACGGTATTTACCCACCTTCTCACTTAAGGCGAGATGTGACCCAAGGTCTTTTTAATGTGGGTCTTCCCGGCCATATAACCAGGCCAAAAATATCTGTCTACAATTCCCCAGTGGTGATTCTACCCTTCGGCGGAACCACGACTTGCTTAGTACTCTCTGCCCGAAAGCGGAACTTTCTCCACTCGAAGGCAGAGTGTTGACAGTGTCATAGTAACAGAGGCAAATGCCGATTGTGACGGTATTTACCCACCTTCCCACGTAGGGCGAGATGTGACACGAGGTGTTTTAAATGTGGGTCTTCCCGGCCATATAGCCAGGCCAAAAATATCTGTCTATCTTTCCCCAGTGTTGATTCTACCCTTCGGCGGAACCACGACTAAGTTAGTACCTCTGCTCGAAAGCAGAGAACGCTCTCCACCCGAAAGGAAGAGAGCTGACAGTGTCATAGCAGCAGGGGCAAATGCCGACTGCGACGGTATTTACCCTTAGGCGGAACCAGGACTGGGTTAATGCTTTCTGACCGAAGACAGAGAGCGCTCTCTCTCCGAAAGGGAGAGAGCTGACAGTGTCATAGTAGCAGAGGCAAATGCAGGCTGCGACGGTATTTACCAACATTTCCACGCAAGGTTAGATGTGACACAAGGTCATTTTATAGTGGGTCTTCCAGCGCATATAGCCGGGCCAAAAATGTCTGTCTATTATTACCGAGTCGTGATTCTACCATTCGGCGGAACCACGACTAGGTTAGTGCTCTCTGCTCGGAAGCAAAGAGCGCTCACTACCCGAAGGCAGAGTGATGACAGTGTCATAGCAGCAGAGGCAAATGCCGGCTGCGACGGTATTTACCAACCTTCCCACGCATGGTTAGATGTGACATTTTATATTAGGTTTCCCGGCCATATAGCCCGGCCAAAAAATGTCTGTCTATTATTACCGAGTCGTGATTCTACCATTCGGCGGAACCACGACTGGGTTAGTGCTCTCTGCTCGGAAGCAGAGAGTGTCCTCTACCCGAAGGAAGCAGAGAGCTGACAGTGTCATAGTAGGAGCGGCAAATCCATGGCAGGAGTATATGTACACCCAGTCAAGTCCATTATCGTATATAAAAATGGGAAATCCCACAACATCCCCCTCCCTAGCTTCTTTCTTTGGAGGAGTTAAACATTTTTTTCCGTTTGTTTTCTATGATTCTAAAAGGCTTCAAAAATGTTTTCCATCGCGACGGCGTTTACTGATGGTGACGAGCATGGCTCCTCACTTCTTTTTTGTATTAGGTTTATGTGTCTCTTATGGGTATATTTTTCTCCCTGTATTGTTTATATTGCATTTCCTAGGTAGTTTATTATTCTTCAAGGTTCCCAATGTGACATATAATATTTTAACATTCTGAAATAAATTGGTTCACCTGGTTTGAATGCTTTTTTCTTATTTATGGGTGCAATAAATACTGGTTGTTCATTCTTTCTGTATTTCTGCTTTAGTTTGATTTTTATTACGAATTCGTTACCTCGTTTTATAGTGCTTGAAAATATTTTTTGGAATTTCTTTTTATTATTCTTTTTCAATTTCGTATTTCCTGTCATTACGCTCTTTATTTACAACAAGAGCTAATTGGTAAATCCCATAGATTTAACATCCGCATCCAGTCCGTTCCAACCAGTTATGTGCTTTTCATAACGTATACTTTATTTTGTTTTACCCCCTGAAATTTCACATTCACGATTATTGCACCTTCGAAATTGATTCGTTTGCCTGTTACAGGTTTAGCAATTTTTTTTGTGTGTAACATGGTCGGCCTATTCAGTTACCGCAATGCTCTGTAGCTTGATTATTGTTAAGTCCGAACTTGAATCTAATTATACTTTGCTCTTCTTATTCAATATTTAAGTTCTACATATTTCCTCGTGTTTTGGTTGTTTTCATATTCCACTCTAGTAGATCTTACCCTATTAGACTGTTTTTGATTCTACATACAGCTGCCTTGTATTCCATCTTTCCACACTCTTGACAGTTTTTCAACCGACAATCTCTAACCCAAATCAATCCACCACATCTGTAACATTCAGTTGAGGGGACTTGTTTTTTAATCGATTCCTGTCACAAGTTGCTTTACATCTTGTAATTTTGTCATTAAAATCCTGTTTTCTTTTGTGGGGAAGGTGAAAAACGTAAATTTTTTTAAACTTACGAATATGTGCGAATTCTGATTCTTCAATATCTTTTCTGTTTTTTTAATACTTAGGTATTTTTGTCAATCATTTGATAGTTTTTGCGGTGTTAAATCTTGTTCATTTTAGAGTTTGGTGATTATTGATTTTCGCATTTTGCCGTCTTTAGCAGCGACTAATCATTGGACAAATACAAGGCATTTAAAGTTGTCTGGAGTTAGCTCAGCTAATGTAATGCTTGTTGAAGATGGCTGCGAATGTTGAATACTTCTCGTTTGCGTGTTTCACGAGATTAAGGTATTTCCATCTTTTGTGAAACAAAGTAATTTTTAGGCTTTATAGCTCAGTGAGTCATGTCATTGCCTCATTGAACATTGTCATTTGTCTTCTTTGGTAGAATATAATCTACAAATTTAGTATATTCTTCCGTACCAAATTTTCTGAGCAAACGCTTTAACTTTTACTTTTCTGTCAATTTCTGACAATCGATATTAAAATGTCTTCATATCTCCGGTAATTTTCTCGAACGTTTTTGTCTTCATCAACCGAGTGCTTAAAGGTTTCTATCGCATTCCACACAGCATCTAGCAAAAAACTTCAGCTCTTTTTCTGTATTCCTTTCTTGTGTGATGCTTGTCAATTTTAGTAAGTGTTTTGTAGTTGCAATTGTCATTCTTCGTTCAACCTTTGGATTTCCATCTGTCTATCTTCATTTGCCTTTTGTATTTCCATTTTTATTTCTTCTAATTTAATTTCTTCGCTTCGTTTTATGATTTGAAGTATTCCTTTTCGAAAGTCATGCATGGATTGCTGCTTTGATTCCGTGAGGGGTTTCACTTTTTAATTATTGATTTCTGGCAACTAAACTTGAAAAAAGTTTTGTGAAAAAAATTTCCTGTTGAAGGGGAAAAATATTGACTTTCAATTTCTTTTTTATAGTTTTTTCATTCTATCTCTTTATTCAATGAGTTTGACTTTAATAAATCACTTATACCGCTTACTGAAGATGTGGGGAACAAAATTGAACAGTACAGGAAAAGGCTGGTTTTGTAAATTTTGTTCAGGCTGCACGCAGGTTTTAACAAAACTGTGGTTGCCAGAGACGTTTCTGCAGAGTTTCAAGCATAGTTAAGTTTTGATATGACAAGCATTTTTTTTACATTTGTGTTTTCTTTCACTTGTAGCTATTAATAAGATTTTGTGTGCGTTTATTTTCTCGTTCTCGGTATGACGATAAACAACAACGTCTCTGAATGGGATGTTGTGACGAACAGGAAACCACCTCTTAATAGGTGTTGTTCCAAGTTCAACCTAGAAACCGTTAGTGTCTCAACAATGGGTAAATAGTTAACCCCTAAACTGAGTTCAAAACACTGTGACTGTATAAAAATAGACTTTTATAATAAAAATTCCGTGAATACATTTTTAAATAAAAATATTGAATATTCCGATTTCGTGCTCGATAAATTTCAATTATGTCTTCTTAATGTTAAATATACATTTCATTTTTGTTTTAATTTCTCGAAAACTTCGGTTTTGTTCATTTCCAAACAGAAGACGGAAAGGGCAATATAGTTTCAAAAATAAATTGGGAAGTCTAAATTTGAATTCCAAAAGAGAAACAGAGTATTGAAAGTATTGACAGAAACATTTCGTTCAAATCAAAGAGTAGGTTATTACGTGATAGTTGTTCTCTTGTACACCAGAGAATATTGGACAATATTCTTGAGCGATGAAGAAGAGACTTGAAGCAACAAAAATGTGTTTTATAGAAAAGTGTTAAAGATACCATGTCCTCATAATTGCATTGATCGCAATTTGTGAATTAGAATGAATCTTCTTGTGATTAAGAGGTCTGTATTGGAGAAGCATATTCTGCAAGATTCATCTCGTGTAATTTTCTAAATTGCTAGATCAATGATTCCTTCTTTTCTTTTTGTACACGTACCATTTGACCAATGAATTGCATTTACTTATAAGATCTTAGAGACTTCAAAATCAATAAGCTTCCACTAATTTCTATAAGCTGAAGGCTGCAGAAGAACATTTAAACACTTGAGTTACTTCTTTGATATGTACTTCGGCCGATTACAGTAATCATTGTAGAAAAACTTTCTGTATATTTTTCGCTTTTCATTTCTATCTATCTATCTATCTATCTATCTATCTATCTATCTATATACATACATATATGTATACACACCCACACCCACACACACACACACACACGCACACACACACACGCACATATATATATATATATATATATATTCTATTTTTCAACGAGTTATTACGTTTCCTAGCTTTCTACTATGAGTGATATCTTCAGGCAATTTTTAATAACAAAAATAGCCTGATAACACCAGTCCTAGTAGAAAACTAGAGAGCGAATAACTCGTTTAAAAAGGGAAAATATTCAAAAGTTCTACAAAATAACTGTGTTGAATGCATTTTAATACAAAAGTGCACTGATCTAACCCTATTATGACCAAAAACTAAATATTAAACAATATATATATATATATATATATATATATATATATATAGTCAGCCACATACAGATCCTCAGTCCAGTTAGATATCTGATTGCTTCTAGCTAGGGTTGAAACCCGACCGAATGGATATCAGTCAGCGATTCTACCTCTGAATATGGTCGGTAGAGGAAGACGAACATTAACGTGTCAAATACAATGTAAACACACGCCAGTAGCCGAGAATGATCAAATTCATTTATGAATGAAATATAATATATATATATATATATATATATATATATATCCAAATCCAGAATAAAATTCCGCAGACGTGTATAAACTTTGTCGTCAGGTCAAAAGCTAATATATATATATATATTGTTCTCTGCCTGACGAGAGAGTCAATTTCGGAATATATTCGTTGGTTCATTGAAGAGTACTGCCTTTTTTGGTTTGGTATATTGGCTCTATATCTCGAGATTCTTGACAAAATTCAAAGATGAGTCTGTTATGAAATCAACCTTGATCAGGCATCTTGTCTTCGGTCTTGCCTCACCTATGAGACGAAGCTCCACTCTGTCTTTTCTACAAATATATTTATGGTAACAACATAATATAAGTATTTTTAGTGCGCCCACTACATAAAGTTTAGAGTACTAATCGATTGGCAACTAGGTCTCATTTTTCTACTGCTGAACCTTTTAGATGCCACCGTGTTTTCTATTAACAGGTTTCTTTCTCGCAATTCACACCTAGGGAACTACTTTTCCATTTCTTGCCTTTCTGCCATCTACGACCAACAAAATTAATATGCATCTTCAATAACTACCTTTTTCTTTTTTTGAAATTGTTCTTTTCTCATTAACTTTCTCCGAAGTCTTTTTCGCTTTCTCTCTCTGCAGCAGTCCGCGCTGACTTCCCTGCATTCTAGTAATATAGAAAACTTCTTAAGTTAGGCAATTCTAAGATAAAAAGAAACTAGACCGAACAATATAAATAAACATTTCTAGCCGAAAAATATACCTTATTTTCTGATTACAAAACGTTTTGTTTTGGAAGACACACATTGAAAAGAAATATTCAAGACAAAAAGACCTTCTCATACGCCAATATATTCACCGTGCGTCATTCACATACTGGCGCCACGTATTGCTTGCATTATTTACTCTTCTGATTTTCTTTGTATGGCAACTTCATACTGGTTGTTGGATAGTTAATACACTATTAATCATTTATTGTTAAAAACTGGTTATATTTTCCTATGCATGTAAAAATTTAAAACAGTAAAATGAATTTTACTTTTCATTAAATCCCCAAAACGCGTCATTGTTGAATTTATGTAAAAGCACTAATCTATTGTCTGCAAAGTCATCACTACTGACGGTTACGTACAATAAACGATCCTCACTAACATCCATGGTAGTAACCGTAGTGTTAGTTGATACAATCTTCTTGGAATCACACACATATTTTCAGGTTCAATTTATGAAGAGAAGTGAGAAAACTGCAACATGGTAAATATTGCAAATGATGTTATATCTTAATCAATTCAAATACATTTAAAAACATTCTTACAATATTCCTAATAAATTTTATTCAGTATTCGTTGGTTACAATTTATATGGAAGTGCTAAAGAGTTTGAACATTCGTTTATTATTTTCATGTTAAAATATATATATATATATATATATATATAAATATATATATATATATATATATATATGCATGCATATATATATACATATCTATATATATATATATATTTAATATTGAATTTTAATGTTGATTAGTGCCAACATTACTGATTTGTCCGTTGTTTACAGATAGGAAACCATTTTTGGCGAGCAGTTCTTTCTTAAAGTGCTCGATATCAACATATTACATGAATGAAATAATTGCAAGGAGGTTTTCCATTTAACCGAGTAGTTTGTTTCCGTCGGGCTGACTTCAAAATTTCGTAAAATCATTATTGTGATGTTTTTACGATTCAAATATTTTGTCTCTCTCTCTCTCTCTATATATATATATATATATATATATATAAAATATAACTATATATATATAGAGAGAGAGAGATAGAGAGAGAGAGAGAAAGAAAGTGAAAGAGATCGATAATAATATAATTTTCAATTTTACCCTGCATCTACATCTTCTTTTGTATAGAATGAAATGACAAATATATCTTTACATTCTATTCTTGCAAATTTAATCACAGTCATTTGATAGATTGAGATTAATTTTGACATAAATCTATAAATACGATGAGTTTAGTGAAGGCCGGTTTCCCTGCACAGTAATAATGATCACCTCGTGTATTAAGCAACACAATGAGTTGCCGTTTCAATATATCAGGTCGCTTCTATATCCCTAAATATGATATCATAAAATGAAAACGCTCACTTTGCTTTTCACGTTTTGCAGGATACATTTTCAACGCAACAAATTTAATCAACTCAATGTATATGATTCGATATTTTAAAATAATCACATATCGATGAACCAAAAACGCATCGAATCTTGGCTAATAAATGTCGCTGCCTCGTTTTCCTGCAGAGCATTTGTCACTAGTTTAAATGTATATTACAAAACCTATGAAACCCTGGGTATGAAACTATATCCGGCAGCAAGGCTTCTGATAAGAAGTTTTGACGAGATGGGGACCACCTTTTAATTACTGATTTTCACTCGGTATTAGCAAGTTTTATGCTCCCAGCTATAGGCAAATATTGAATATACCAAAAAGACTAGCAAAGTATAAAAATATATTTATATAAAAAAAATTTACAATGCATATTTATCGTAAAATTACTAGCAATGCAAATTTGAAAATGGAGTAAAATAATTACCAGAAAAACATGTTTGCAAAAAAATTAAAACGAATACATTCTTGAAAAGGATAAAAAAATAACATAAATATATTCTTAAAAATAAAAAACAAAGGCTTGTAATACATTCATGAAAAAAAAAATGCCAGCAGTTGATATTTGAAAGAGAAAACACGTTTATAGAGATATATTTTTGCAAATGAAAAATCTAACAGAAATATATTTTGAAGTAAATTACAAACACTTCCAAGAAAAGTATAAGCAAACAAAACCTATGGACATTTCTGATAACTGCTTCAAGAATGTTAGCATTAGATATCCTTCTCCATAGAGCTCGTGTGGTGTAATGTATGACGGTTCGGTATTTGAAATCGGATGGCCGGTTACAATTTTTGTTTATATTGACCTACTTGCAAATTCTATTCGAAAGTATGAAAATTTCTCTTCTCCCACAGCTATGAGTTAATTAGAAGGAATGTAAAAGTAAATTATTATTATCTCCAACTCATTATTAAAATAAAAAACAAAATATTTTATAGCTTTAAATAACCTGCAAAATTGAGGAAACCGTAAAAAAATTAGTCAACTAATGAATCCAATTCAACAATTTTGACACTCATTTGCAGAAAAAATAAACTATAGAGTCTGTGAGTTTGAACAAACTCAAATGAGCCTAAACAGACAATTTCAGCAGGAATCAGACAACCACCGTAAGTAATAAACCTGTCTGTTCAGATACGAGTGATCAGACATTCAACAGACAGTATAACTGATGTAAATTGACTCGTTAATTTAGTACCTCAAACACATTCTCGGTCGCAAACTTCCAGAAATCTTTTATGTGATTGACACGATGGAGGGAGATTTATAGCCGTATTCTGTTTGTCTGTCTGTTTGTGGTGGCATTTATCCAAAGCGGAGTCTCTCCATAGAAAACATTTCATGTTACAGTTTTTGTGCACAATCAGTCCTCAAATGCATGTAGTGAGAATTTTTTCTGCTGTACTTCTTACTGCGGTAGACTGGTTGCCAATTCCAGGCTCTCTTGCTATTACCCATAGATCTGGGAGAGAATAGATGGATTTATAACTTTCCTAAAGTAAATATGTGGAACCCGGACCTCCAATTATCACTTAATCTACGTTGCCTTGTTTACTCTACCATGACCATAGGCAATACAACTGATTTTGTTTGTTTGTTTTTTGTGTAATTATTTGAAAATATTTAGTGTGATATTGTGCTTCAATTTTCAGTTGAAATATGCCACTTCAGTTCACAGTTGAAATATTCTACTAACATGGTAGATAAAAGCTGTTATCATGCTCCCTGTTTTAATTTTTGGAATGTTGTTCAATAGGAGGAGGATGCAAATAACATGGATCGAGCATGTGAACTATGATGATGTTTTAAAAAATGATGGGAACGAAAATGAAATTAATACAAAGCATCAGGAAGTGACAGCTGATGTTCTTGGGACATGTAATGAGAAAGGAAGGCTTCAAGAATCGGATACTCACTGTAGTGATAGCAGGAAAAAGACACAAGGGAAAGCATCGGATAACATATTTGAAGAGTGTGAGCAGGTGGATGGCAGAGCGGGGTTTGTGTTGGGTAAAAAGATAAAGTGTGCTAAGAGTTACCACGGATAGGGAGACGCTTAAAACCATGACTACCTACGTCATGAAGGAACATGGCACATAGAAAAAGAGAAAAAGAAGAAGAAGAAGAAGAAGAAGTGGTTTGCGACAAAGTAATTTCCGCATAAGAATAAATATCAAGTGATTCCTAGCAGATTGTTACTCATATTATCATAGTGTTTCCTCTAAAACCCTTTGTCGCTCTATACTTTATTGTCAAGTTATATGAATTAAATAAATGATCAATAAGTAAGAAACGTGTTTATGTAAATGTCCCAACGTTGTCTTTTAATCTTAAATCTTTGCTCCAACCAAAAAGAAGAAAAACTTATTTCTTGCTTATAATTACAGAATTCAACTGCTCAAAATAAAAGAATATATAAGGCCTTCTCCTCTGAAATTTTGTCAGTTGGTGCCCTTCAATAACTTATATAGTTTTACTTTTAATGTATATCTAATTTAGATAATATATTTCTTCGTCATATTAATAACATCTAACTTGTCACATGGCTTCTTGGAGATATAATGAACACCGAGCAAATAAAAAAAAATAACTACCTAGAGAAATACTTAGATGGACCTATCAGTTTCATTTTTTCGAATTATTATATCAAAAGTAAGTTGATTTTCTTTGCATTTGAGCTACCTATATATAAATATTTGACTCCAGCTTAACGAATATGATAATATTATAACTGATTTTAGTGCGTAAACTAACATATGCGCTTGAATTCAAATTTTTGTTTTGTCCTTTCGCATTTACATGAGACATTCATTCTCTTCTTCAGCTTTGTTACAAAAAAAAAAGTTATATTTAAATCCTTAGGTTTGTTTGGCAGCCAGTCAACGTCAAATAATAATGAATACAGCGGAGAAAAAACAAGAAAATATTCATAGTTAATATTACGTACAAAAATAAAGAAAAGAGGTCGGTGAGTATTCAAAATTCTCTAACCCATCAAGAGGCATGTCATTAAAAAAATAATTAAAAAAAATTAAATAAAATTTACGCTTATTTTTTGCAAAGAGTCAACTGAAAAGGATATCACCTAGGAAGATCTTATTACTAGATAAAATTTGTAATCATAGAAATCAAATATCATTACTGAGCACAAAAACTTGTCACCTGTATCAGTTGTTATATTAAAAACAAAGACAATCTGAATTTACCTTCCTGTATCTGAAGAATTTTATTGTTTTATGGTCGTTTGCATTTTTCTAAAACTTTATTCAGTTACTCAGTTTTTATTTACCAGTAAAAATAAAAGGAAAAAAATCATCAAAAGAAATTCAAACTATCGATCACTACTTCTTAACATATTATTAAATATTAATTTGGAATAATGTTATTTACAACAAAATCATCCTATTAAAATTGATATTTAATAGAATTTTATATATAAATTTGTAATATAATATACAATAAATAAAACTTGACGAAGAGTAACATATTTAAAATAAATAATCGTTAAATTTCTGATTATTGAAACCAAAGACAAGCCCCGCAGCCAGTTACATCATCGCGAGTTTCTCGTGATTTCTCTTGGGAAAGGAAGTTCTTTAGCAGTATTTTCATTAATTGTAAGAAATAAGCAACACCGCGAGCACATATTGATTATGTATATCTAGAAATTTCGAGCGCCTCTTTTTTTGTCATCGTATTCTATTTTTCTGGAGGCAGTGAATAAACATAAAAATAGTGTTAAGTGTCTCCGAGTAACGTTATTTGATTTATACCGTTTTTAATTAAACGCTTGAATTTCCTTTTTAATTTTTCTCAGGTGTTCTCTTTAAAAAGCTAAAGGTAATAGCGACAGCGAAGGTTTCCAAACAGATATATGTGTCATTCATCGAAGGAACAGGCACCGTTATTCTTGGTTGGAAGATACACCTTAATCCTTCTTTTTTCCGGAAAACTTCTTCTTTTCTATGTGCCCAGTCCCTTCAGAATGTAGGCAATCATGGCCCTCCACGTCTCCCTATCCCTTATGGCCCTTAGCATGTTTGTTCGTTACCCCTGGCAACCCCCGTTCCGTTATCCACCCGACCAGGCCCTGCAAATATGTTATCCGCTGACTTCCTCTGTCTCTCTTTCCCTCTACCTGGCCAGTCAGTATCAGGTTCTCCAAGGTCTCCTTCCTCATTGCGTGTCCCAGAAACTTCAGTTGTCTCTTCATGATGCTCCGTATTAATTTTCTTTTGGTTGCCATTCTTTCCAACACCTCATCATTGCTTGCATGTTCAGTCCACGATATCCGCAGCATCCTTCTGTAGAACCACATTTCCGCTGCTTCTAGTTTTGTCCTCATTTTCGATGATATTTTACAGTACTCACGGCCATATTGACGAACTGACATCACATAGCAATCCAGCACTCTTTTCCTTGTTTCTAGTGAAATTTTCCTGAGTGTTAGGACTTTGGTCATCTTCTGGAACGCGTCTTTTGCCATGCCAATTGGCCTTCTGATCGTATTTTCCATCTCCTGTTTGAACACTTCCTAGATATTTAAATTTTTGCACCTCCTTTATTCTGGTAACCCCAACTTGTATTTGGCATTTTGGGTTGCACTTTTTGCTGATGACCATGCACTCAGTTTTCTTAAAGTTTATTTGTAGTCCTCTTTTTCACTCTCCACCGCTACATTCTGTAGGAGGTCCTGCAGTTTCCTTTCCGTGTCTGCAATCAGCACTGAATCATCTGCATACCTTATGTTGTACAATTTGTGGCCTCCAATAGCAAATCCTGGCGTGTCGTCTAGGGTCCTCAAAATATTCTCGCTGTACAGTTTGAACAAATCCGGTGAAAAGACACATCCTTGTCTTACGCCTCTTTCTATCTTTTGTAAATCTACTGAGGTCGTTACCTGTCCGTATGCAGGCCGTTTGCTGCCAGTAGAGATTCTTAATTACTCTGATGTCTTTCCCGAAAATGTCTAGTCTGCCGAGCATCTCCATCAATTCTTTGTGTCGTATCTTGTCGAATGCTTCGCATAGTCATTGAAACATAGGTGTAAATTTTTCTTCATTTGTATCGCCCTTTCGGAGAGCATCCTAATCATGAATACGGCGTTCCTTTTTCCAGTGTCTTTAACGAACCCGCACTGTTCCTGCCCTATCACTGGCCTGATTCCTCTTTTCGCTCTATTCATCAGGATTCTGACAACCAGTTTTGTGATGTGACTCATTAAGCTAATAGTTCTGTGTAGTTCTCACTCGTTTCCACATGGTTTCTTCGGCAGTGCTATAAATATCGACTTGCATAGGTCGTCTAGTATTATTCCACTGCTGTAAATTTCGTTTATTATGTCGGTAATTTTTTCTATGCCATATTCTCCTAATGCTATCAGCAGCTCTATCACTGTGCCGTCTGGACCAACTGCTTTGTTTCTGTTCATTTTGGAAATTGCAGCTTCCACTTCGGATTTTAGTATTTTCGGTCCATCCATCTACTTGTGTATTCTTGGTTGTTCTCTCCTGTCGCAAAAAAAGATCCTTTATATACTCTTCCCATCGCTGGAGTATTTCCTCTTTCTCCAATATGATTGCTCCATCCTTTGATTTTATGCATCCTATTGAGGAACAGGTTTTTTGTCCTGTCAGTTCGCTAATCTCTTTATGCATCTCTGCTTTATTGGTCCTGCTCATTCACTCTACTTCTGCGCATTTGTTGTTGAGCCATACCTCTTCAGCTTGTCTGCATTTGTTCCTTATCTCCCTGTGAAGTTTCTTGTACTTTGTTCCATGTCTTGGCATTATTTTTTGTCTCCTTTGCATCATGTGGAGAATTTCTTCGGTAATCCACTCATTTTCTCTTCTGCGGCTGATTTCCTTTGGGGCTATGTTGTTCGCTGAGGTCACCACCGCTTCCTTTACTGAATATCGATTAACACTTATCGCTCTTTCTACTATTGGTAGGAAATTCCTTATAAGACATTTAATATTAATTTAGAAGAATGAAATATGTATCACATTATATCTTTCTCTTCTATTTGTTGCGTTATTCATTGAACCGCTACTGTTATTGAGAGCTTTTCATCTGATGTGTTTTTTCTTTAACCTGATAAGACATTTGTAATTTTGTAGCACCAGTCCGTAGGGACAGATGAAAATGTTTATTCGTTTGAAGTCAGTTCTTTTTTCATTTCACCCCAACCAAGGAAACCTCACCGCCACTGGTACATAGGGAGAGCTACATAGTAGGAAAGTGCTGAGAAAGATTGACATGTTATAGGGGGTGTCAGGAAGTGGGTAAGAACATGATGAGCATACTGATGAGAGTAGAGTGGAAGGAAAAAAGAGCATGAGAGAAAGTGTTGTTGGATCTCCTCTTTTCTATGATAACTTACTTGGCATGAGTATACATATACTCCTGCCAAAATGAGAACAGAAGAGACATTGTACGAGTAATGTGAATGATCTGTAAGTTACCGAGAGATACCGAAGTTACACAGAGAATACCGCGTCAGTTGGCATAGTAGCTCTGAGCTTGTATGTGGATGACTAAAATATATATATATATATATATATATATATATATATATATATATATATCTGTATGCATGTATAACAAAAGCGTTATTTTGTAGTTTTTATTAAATTCTTAGAGAGATGCAATATAAAAATTATTAATTTTCACAGTAGTAAATTTAATTTAAATTTCTTTGATGAAACAAATGTGGGGTGAATCACAAAATATTTATCCACCACTATTATTAAAATAATTTACTATTCTAGAAAATGAAAATATAAAAGACAAATAAAATGAATGAGTATTCTTTTACATTTCTTGCACCTTCTGGACGTGGGCGATAATGTCTCTCATCAATGTGTCAGTTCTTTTTAGATCATGGTAAATTTTAGCTTTTACGATTCCTTCTAATTTCTTCGCTTCCTAATTATTTATACAAATGCCGTTAGGATTTTTTCACCACTTTTTTCTTTTCCAGTTCTCTTCAATATGACCTGTAAGCGCAAATTCACTGACCTTTCGTTCCCATAATCTGTGCTCACAAAGTACATTTGCTCTCATTTTCTGATTCTAATTATGAATGTTGGATTAAGAATTTTTTTTCTTTTGAAGTCAAACCCAACTGTATATCATCAGAGAGTGTATCACTGAATTTCAGGAAGTTAACAGGCATTTTAGAACAGCAAATATAGCAATGATGTGACGATCAAATTTAGACTTGTTACGATGAAAGCAGCAAGCATAATTGACAGAGGAGAAAGAACTTAGAAATACGTAAGGGTAAATCGAAAAATCAGTTGAAAATACGACTGAATGAAAAGAAGAGATATGTGGAAAATAATTTTAGAACAATAAAACTGCATGAAACATATTAAGAATGGCTGGATGAAACTAATCGTTATAAATATTAAAAAAAGAACGAGATACTAGAAAGGGAGAATTTTAAAAACTGTTTGATTTGTTCCATAGAGACGATATTTATTTTGTATGAAAAGTGCCTTCAGAAATAGGCGACCATGCGTCCTGATATTTTTTTTCATTAAACCTCAATTGTCATAGATTCCAGGAAAACATATTAGTATGTATAAACACTGTATCTCTGAAAACAGATTATTTTTTGTACTTGACTCATTAGAATTCACAGTGACACTGCCCAGTCTCTTATTGCAATATTAAAAGTGATGAATTCAAACATTTAAACGCGACATTTAAACTAAACCAATTTTGAAAAGGCAAATTCTGAATTTGAACTCGATCCCCTAATTAAACATTAAATAATGAAATCTGTTATAATAAGCGTTATAAAAAAAATAAGCGTCCAAAAAAGGATTAGAAATGTTGATACTACATATTTATATTTCAGGATAAGCGAACAAAACTATATTTGTAATCACATCTGTAATATTTAGACTTTCGCATGCATTTGATATCCGGTATGTTTGTATTATTTTTATAATTAATAGGTTGGGTGGAACATTCCACATGCAAACAATAAAGGACTAATGCTAGAGTTATGAAATCTTGCATGAATTAATTCCAACTCATGCTATTAATAACGGCATTGTTAATCTTTTCAAGTAAATTGAAATATAACCGTTCAAATAGCACTTCAAATGGAGCTAGTAGTGACAGATGTCAGTTTTACTTGGAAAGGAACAATGTTGTTACTAACAAGAGCAGCCAAAAACCACAAGTCAATACCGACATCATCTATACAATTAGCAAAAGATTTTTCTTTACTATTCTTAAAAAATATATCAAATTATCCAATGACAAAAAGCAAACTAGAGGGCTAATTCAGTATCTGGCATATAAAAAAAAATATTAGTAAAAACTAAAGAAAAAATAACCCTGAAACTTTATCTCGTACATGATCAAACCTAAAATATAATCAGTTATGGGAATGATTATCCCTGAATATTTCATCCGAATGCATCCGGCATGTCTTAAGATATCTCAACCACGGACAGAGAAACAAAAAAACAAAACAGACGAACGCGAATAAAATATAATAAATCCGCCTTACGGCAGAGGTACCAAAAAATTAAATTATTGTATGTAAAATTTCACAGCTTTAGCATCACTTCATTTGATCAGATTATGAAGTTTTCTGCTAACCTACGTAAAGGACATGACTTAATTCTTTACTAAATTATCTCGAGTTTATCTAAACAATAATTCATTTAATTATTTTTCTCTCATCAGACATTGTTTAAAATATTGAAATATATTATCCTGACTTTCAGGAAATTACAGAAATAGTTACATTCTATCCATTAGGGGGATTAAATATCAGATAACTTCCCTTTTCGATACAATATTGAAAACAATAATTTCTATGAAAACTAAAATGTGGTGGACTTTTATTCATCGATTAGACTTATTTAATGACATATACATTATTTTTAGTGGATAAACATATCCAAGTAGTTGATCTTTTTATTTATTTAAGACACTATTGACTATGCATGATCGACTCCGCTCAGTCGGTTTAAAGCAAAACGGATCGAAAAACGTTTACTACAACCAATGTGAGCGCAGGATCTAATCTTACCAGGGAGCGCTTTTTTCTTTAATAAGATTTACCTAATATTCAGGTGGGTAAAGAAAAAAATATATACTGTTTAATATATAAACGGAGTTCTTATTCAAACAATTATACATGAAAATTAGTGTTGAAGTAATAAAATTTATGTGATATAAATAACGCCATTCTTCGATTTTGGCAATGGCAAAACATTTATAAAACTTCATAACTGAAATTTAATTTACGCTTACTTTTTATGTTACCAATCGTAAGTTAAAGAAAACATTTAAAAGGTACTTCATTTTGTTGGCAGGATTTGAGCTGAATTTAACTGGCTTTCTTTTCTGTATCCGATGAATCTTCTGTAAAAGAATAGCCAGAGGCAGTAACTAATATGAGCGTACTAATTGAGTTGACCAAAGGTATTCCCACTTGACTGAATCATTAATCAAACGTAAATAGTCAACTGGGAACAACTTGACAAGAATGGGATATGAGCCCATTGGATTTTGGCCAAATCTGCTCTTGTTTAATTGAACTTCGATAAATTAATGATTGGCACGTAAAGTGATTCCGTCTTGATGATCGGCTCTAGAAGTCCGGCTTTTCAAACAAAGAAAAAGAAATCGTCATATATACACAGTAAGATAGCTAAAACCAATTTCTTAAAAAATAAAAGGATTCTAAGAAATAATAAATAACGCCTTATATATATATATATATATATATATATATATATATATATATATATATATATATATATATATATTAGAATGATTACAGTAGGATTAATTGATGGTGCCCCAGCTACTTACATATATACCATTAAACAGTTTGTTGATTTTTTCTGGATAATTAATTAAAACATTGAAGATAAATAAACTATAGATTCATTCGTGGGTTTATCGTTCTACAACCGAATAAGTACACACATCTTTGTCTCACACACGTAAGATTGTTCTTTGTTCATCTCAGAAATTCATCCCTTAATTCCAGCAATTAATCTGTGTTTCTGCGATCATGAATACTTCTCACTTAAATGTGAGGGAAATCTTTGTCATTTCATATGAAGCTGAATGGTTAGATGGCATCATCTAATCCGGCGTTGAACTATATTTAAATATCGAAATCAGCCATTGACATTCTGTGAACGCACGTACATTTAACTGCTGAAGAGAAAAACACCTTTCGATCAGGTCATTGATTCAGCTGGCTAATACTCTGAGACTGAATTCAGAATCAATGTTGGTATCATCTGAGATAACCTCCGTAGATACTGATATCATAGCAGATCATATGTTCCTAAATAATAGCTGAAAACAAAATCGATTCAGATCATCTGGTGATTGTTGACCTAAAGTACATATTACAAACTTAATGTCAGACCTCATTCTAATATTACGTTCAACGTTACAACATGTAGAGAACTCATCACAATATGGAAACAGGAATTATAATAGGCATCGCTAGCGATAGTTTTGATAAACACCGCGCGCTGCTACAGAACCAAATTGATAGATTTCATTTTAGCAGGTGACATGAAATTCAATGTAAAATAGATGTTAAGTTAAACTAAGTATTGAATAACTGCATATATTGTAAATGTTATTTTAACAAAAAATGGAATTCTTAATTGTTAAAAACAGGGAAATATGTACTCTTTGAAAATTAAGGTTTACATTACAATCTCGATGAGAAAAGATTGAAATAAATAGTCAGGAGGTTTGTGTGCGTAACAAATTTAAATTTAATCATTTAACTTGACATTTCTATTTTTCAATATTAACCCTTCCATTGCTCTATACTTAAATAATTTTTAAAATTTAAATTGTTTACTGCCAGTCTATATGTTTTCAGAACATTGTGTAATGTCGCGTACTTAAATAGATCCAAAATTCCAAATGAATGTCCATCATGGCGTCAAACCTATTCCGAAATATAAAAACCATCAGTTTAATACAACCGCATTCACAGATGAATGGTTAAAATTGACTTTGAACTAGTGAAGTATGTAGATCTGAGCATGCATCTTTTCTCTTCAAATTTCAAATTTCGTGATCAATAGCAATAGAATAACAAACAAAAATGCAACAAATAATAGAAGCCATATCAATTAATGATTTTCAACAGCAGCAACATTTATAATGGATAACACACGTATCCTGAAGAAAAACACAATTACATAAATTTCCACACTACCTCAAACATTGCCTCAAACAAAATTGAAGGAAAGTGGTACTCATCACTACTGGAAATGGTGTTAACAAATATTGCTGAATATATACTCGTTCATTCACTAAGAATAGGAACGTCTGCTCATAAGAACAATGGTTGCAAATTGGTTGCAAGGTGTAGCGTTAAATCGCAGGCATTGCCAAACCAATCTATGTTATTCGGAATTATTGTATTCTTAATCCATATCCTCCTTTGTACAAATATTGTCTTCATTATAATTTTGCTCAAGCGTTAGCCTTACAATATTATTAATCAGAAACTACGATCTTATACAAGCATTTTAACATATATGACGTCTACATTTTATATCTGATTACAAAAACACAGAATTTGTATATAGCTTACAAAACCTACGCGAGACATTTTTTTCTCAAATTTATTTTAGTTTTTCATATATTAAAACCATTGAAACCTAAAAAAGAAATTCTTCCCAGGAATATATTTAAAGTGTACTCTACGACATTCTTACATGAAATTGATTACTATCCACATTTGACACCATATGCCATGCACCAAATTTGAATGTTCAAACTTTCCTTGAATGTATATTAAAAAATAATAATGTGAAAATATGGCTATATCTTTTTAGATTCCGAATCCATTTTGTGCAATTTAATTTCCCACAAAAAGGATTACATACATGCATCTAAATTTTAATCTTTGCAGTAGGTCTGCTTGTCTTGACCTCAATAGATATTTCATAAATTAGAAATGATATTTTCTTTTAAGTTTTCACTTTTGCAGCAATAACATTAACACATTTCCAGATTGAGTAAAATATCATTCAAAGATATTAACAACGCTACACGCGAGCCCACTATAAAGGACGATTCAGTATTTTTCTTTGTGGTGTTTAAAGTAGAATTCAAAACACCATTACAAGTTCAAAACAAAATGGTTTGATTATTAGTTTAAAGAGCGCGTAATCAATCCTTGACACGTAATGTAGAAAACAATAGATGTTTTCACTCATCTTTAATGAACGAAACAGATACATGAAAAGAAAAATAAAGCTGTTAAAATGATTATGACGTTCTAAATTTCTAAAACATTATTTTTGGGATACATATCAGAAATCTTCACACTGACGCCGCATGTGTTACAAGATCAGATTTTAACTTGAGAATTCCGAACCCTTAAGCTAAGCCAAAAATTTGCCATACATGTTGCATAAAGCAGGATCGGTCTTTTGTTTAATTTTCCGTATCTGAGATTGTACACTTCGAGATAAGCACTGTCTGGGCCCTTCTCCGCTCGGAGGCAGAGAATCTGAAAAATTAGAATTCGTGTAGAACTCTGTGTGTTTACGAGAAACATTCACACTGAGGTCGGATGTGATACAAGATCCGTTTCTAACTTGGGGATTCTGAGCCTTTAAGCTCAGAATTACCAAAAGGAATTCCCAAAAGGTAAAGGTTTTCCGTACAGCATATATAAGGCAAGTCTGGCTATTGTCTAATTCTCCCAAGACGAGTCACTGCGCTTCAGCATAGACTCGTCTTGGTTCTTATCGTCATGAAGACAGAGATTCTGACTAGCTTGTGTTCTGGCTGATCTCTTTGAAAACCTTAATTTCTGTGCTTTTTAATTGAGTCATAGATATCTTTAACGGAGATCGCGTTGCAAGACTCTTAAATTAGCATATTATATTTTTTATTTAATTTAGACATTCCTCAAAATATTTATAGATAATATATTATTTTACTTTCTTTTTGGGGAATTTATTCTATGTTCGTTCTTTCTGACACTGCAAAATCTCAGGTAAATGATGCCTCCCGTAAAATATGTATGTATATTATTTCTTCTTTCATTAAGTTTTTTTTTGTTTCTTTCTTGGAGGATAGTTCCTTATCAAAATTATGAAAATGTTTAGCATATCACCTGCATTAATTATGAGGCATTCCGTAAATTATGGATGAATATTGCATCCTTTCTATATTTGCATTTTTATATTTGTCTTTCTTTTTTTCGCTATCTATTTGTTTATATATTAGACAACATTTGATTGCCAATAAAAAATAGAATAAAAATACAAAATTCATACAAAAAAGACAACAAAACTATTTTATACTTTCTAAAATTTTATTGAATAATTCTCATTATAATTATCTAACAGACCTTAGTAAAAGAAATTATCGCGAATAAAACATCCACTCATCACCACTTTACTCAAATATTTTCACTAGTTTAAGACCTGAAATTATTTCGTGATATTTTTTTACCATAACCTGATTGAGTTATGCTTAAAATACGTTAATGAGATGTGATTTTAATATGAACGATCTGGATACGATACACTGACATTTTTCTTCTTAATTACGGTCAGACAATTTTAGCAGAAGCTTGTCACACTTAGGAAGTACTGATGTTTAAGCAGTATGTTACACTTTAAATATGAACCTAAAAGGAAATTTTTAAGTTATTTCTCGTAAATCAGTTTAATAATACTGGAACTTGCTTCATTATTAAAACATATTCTTTTTTTTTACGTGCAAGTGAATATGTGGAGTGATTATGGATGTGTGTACAGTTATGTGTTTGTTTTATATTTTGAACAGAGTAAATACTATGTTGCCGTGTTTGTCGTTGATATTATTAAGTACTAGTTTAGGCATTTTTATTTAAAATACCTCCATTATTTTAAACTTTTTTTTAATGAGGATGATTCTATGATACTGGTGACATCAACAAGTAAGTTAATGTTAGAGTTTGGTAGATCTCTGTGGATGTTTAAATGATATCGAATTCAACTCTGGCCTGAGACTTACAAAGTCATTATTTCTGTCAATCTTGAGGTGGTTTGTCCGAAGTAATTATAGCCAAAGCACAAAAAAACAAAGCATTTGGACAATTTTATATTATTTTTATATTCGAACACTGTAAGTACATTGTTGCGGGTTCGAGGTTGATATTATTAAATACTAGAGGAATCATTTTTATTAACAATGCCTACATTATTTTGAACATTTTTAATGTGAATGATTCTATGATATTTGTGATATAAACAATATGTTACAGATAGAGTTTGTTAAGTCATTGTGTGTGTTTATAGGAGATCAAATTCAAGTCTGATATGAGAGGTGAAAATTTAATCTTCTTGTCAATCTCGAGGTAGTTTGTTCTTTGTAATTATATCCAAAAGCACTCGGAAAATCAAAGCATTTGGGAAATTTTATATTATTTTTTATATTTCGAACAGAATAAGTACATTGTTGCCGGTTTCGTAGTTGATGATATAAAGTACTAGATTAGTCATTTTATTAACAATGCCTCCATTATTTCTAACTATTTTTTAATGTGGATGATTTTATGATAATTTTCTTATCAACAAATATTTTATGAATAGAGTTTGTTAGGTCTCCGTTTGTGTTTAACTGAGATCGAATTAAACACTGGTTTGAGAGGTGCAAACTTAATCTTCCTGTCAAACTCGAGGTGGTGGGTTCTATGTAATTATAGCCGAGAGCACTTGAAAAATCAAAGTATTTGGACAATTTTATATAATTTTTATACTGGAAAGGAAAAATTCTAAGGTCACATAAAAATTATCAAAAAAATCTTAGCCATAATTGCTTGTCTATCATGTTTAATGTAACATGCATAAAAAGACATTGCTCCCTATATATATATATATATATATATATATATATATATATATATATATATATTGCCAGAATTGTAAAATTAAGGAAAAAATTAGGAGAGAACATCAGGCGTCAAGAAAATGATTAAACGGAGAAATAGTTGTGACACATATTTTTAAACATAAACACATATGCACACACATAAACGTATCAAAACAATCAACTTAAAACCAATAGCAATCGTTTACATTATTTGCATCTAATTTCAATCGAATGTGTGAAATAAGGCAGTCAATTGTTTAAAATATCATGACGATTTGTTTACCTCTACGAGACTCTAGAGTGTAGATGTGAATATAACATCAGTTAGCACAATGACACTATTTGTCTTAATCCTACATATATATAATCGCTCAGTAAAATGAAATAGATCACTCTAGCTATTGGGCGCGTATAATGATAATATATGCGCTAAAAGTCTGCCTTCTTCCACCGAACGCCCATAGCCCAGAGGTAGAATCGCCGACTGACGCCAGTTCGATCGGGTTTCAATCCTGGGTTAAAAAGCAATCGGATTCTAACCGTACTGATGAGCTGTGATACAGCGAAATAGAGCTGTCTGCGGATGACTATATTTACGCTTTCACACCCTGATTGAGCACTCTGGAAGAATGGTAGATTTTGAAAAACAGTAGCTACTCTGGCGTGTACGCATTGCTCATTCAGTAAACGAATTAAATCACTCTAGCTATTGGGCGTGTTTCATGATAATATATGCGGTAAAATGTCTGCCTTATTCCACCGAACGCCCATAGCCCAGAGGCAGAATCGCCGACTGACGCTAATTCGGACGGGTTTCAATCCTGGTTTAAAATCCAATCGGAGTCTAACCGTACTGATGAGCTGTGATACAGCGAAACAAATCTGTCTGCGGATGACAATATATATATATATATATATATATATATATATATATATGTGTGTGTGTGTGTGTGTGTGTGTGTGTGTGTGTGTGTGTGATGATAACCCAAGGCAGCAGTACCTCGTCGAGGCACTTTATGTAGGCCTTCATGTTAAATCTGAGGACTCATTCACAAATTCGGTTCTTCTTTTATTATCATAGTGAGTTTTACAATTGACTGTACCTTTGTAATCACAATTAAACTCATAGGCAACCAAACACACTAAAAGGTGCCTACCGAAACTTTTGGTGAGAATGCCAAGCAGCACAGCAGTCAAATGGGGTGAACTGGGTTATGGTGCTTTTTTCACAGACGGTGACTAACTTATCATACTATACTGTTGCAGTTGTCGAAATCAAATATATACCCGCATGCTCGAAATTGATATAATATTTGTGTCCAATTTTACTTTTTGTCAATTTTCATAAGAATGTTTTATTTCGAACAGTATATTTGTAACAGTACGCTACAGATTGGATATGTTTCTTCTTCCATAACTACTTCCAATCTTAAAGCTCAAATATTAAAGGACGAATGCTTCTAAGGGTATCATCCCCAAATTACGTATCATCCTCGGATATACTGAAAAACGGCGCCCATTGTCAGATCGCATATGTACGCCGGACTGCCACACTGTGATCAGGAGAAGTAGCTGAACACGCTTATTTAGTGTTAGACTTTGTGACATACTAGGCTATATCTGTTACTGGGTATTTAAACAAGAATTAGTAATAACGTTCTATCACTTAAACTATCACAATGCATTTTCTCCTTTGGACGACTAATATATTATGCTCGCATTACTATTGAGCTCTCTAGAGAGGTAAATTTTGAAAACAGTTTCCACTTGTGGTATATAAGCAATACTCTTCAGTGACTGTCGTGTATATACACTGCTTATATACAACACGTTACAATTTCTCTTCTCTGATACCATGTGCCTATGACTAAGGGGGTAGCGACTTCGACTGACACCAAATTGGTCGAGTTTCGATCGAAGCTAGTGGATGTGTCTATCACACTCATGAGCTGTGATACAGATAAATAGGCTTGTATTTAGATGACTAATATATATATATATATATATATATATATATATATATATATATATATATATATATAACATTGGAGAAAATGAATTGCAAATGCATTATTAAAACAAAAGAATTTCTACTCTAGTAAATTTTATTTACCAACGGCGAATTGCATTAAAGAAACAGAGCTTTATTTGGAAATTGTCTTCAGTTTGTCAATTAAAAAAGAATGAAGATGGAATGTCCAAATGAATCGCTAAATATAATTCTACGCCCATGTGAGAAGGAGTTGCCTCAATTTTAGCCATAATTAAATGACGTAGAGATTGTCTTCTTTTCTTTTCCAGGGCTAATTCAATTAACGCGAAGTTTTTCACTGTAATATTTCCTCTATTTATTTATTCATTGCAGTTTGCTAAGTCGGTGACGGTTTATATTTTGCACAAAGTTTTCAATCAATTAATGTTTCGAATATTCAGTGCACCTGTTCTATGAGAAGTTACTGCTAAATTGGCTGTCAATATAACTGATCACAATTTAATAATCAATTTACAACTTTGTAGGCTGAAGAGAAAATGATATCAAATCATACTAACGCCAACACACTTATACAGAAATGCACGCTCTTGCATACAGAGATAATAAAAAGGGAAGACGTAAAAAGATATAAAAATATGTAAGATGCATCTAAGCGTTAATCAGGAACACATGTATTTGTACATACACACACAGAGGCATATATACACACGCACGTACACTCACACATACTGATAAATTGATAAAAAGAATGTGTATGTAGAAATAAATACAGTGAGTGCCAATTTAAAGCCTTAAGCGTTCAAGAGATCACACTTTCTGTGAACACTGTTCATATATTCAAACACTGTCTCCTGTATATTTTGTAAGTTCTGGTCCATATTTTCATTGTCATATCTCTGCGGGTCATAAGTGATCAGAATTTGCACATACCTTATTTCTATACTATCTGTGAATGGCTGATGACCAGTGGTGGCATTCTATCTGTTCGCATGAATCAATTGTTAAAATTATAAAACCTTATCGAATCTGTTACTGCATTATCCAAAACTAATCTTATATATTAATAGCCGATAAATTAAGTAAAATGTTAGTTATGCTAAGTCCGGGTACGCCCCCTGTGAAAGTCTAATAGTTTTAAGCTTTGAAGTTAAAAATGCAATAATTCTTCAAGTCATAAATTTGATACGTCTTCCGTAAAATCTTCGGGACTGCAGTGATTCAGTTCGAATATGGCTAAGAAACCATAACACTGCTGATGTCACTAGAATCAAAACGCAGCATGCTTCTGAAAAGAAATATGATGCAAACAGAATTTCACTACAAATATATATTAATAAATAACTGTTTTTTATTAAAATATTAAAATGTTTTATTTTTTTTTATGCTATGAAATGATTTGTTTACATTATCAGATTGAAAAAACCATAAACAAAATATGTTCCTAAAGTTTACTTTTCATTATAAAACAGGTTCCTGGTAATTTGAGATGCCATCATTGCTTACGATTAATTGTAATAAAATACCTTGGCTTCCCGTTGTCTTCACCACTTTGAAATGCGAAATGTCCTTCCGTTAATCATTGTTTTTTTTCAAAGAGTGTTGCAGGCTTCACAGTAAGAGAAAATTTGATTTTTGAGGGAGCAAGTTAAGCAGGAGAAGTAGACAATGAGTTATTAGCAGTTAATTGTTTTGTAGTGAATATGTGTGAATATGTGTGCTTGTGTGAGTTAATACGTAGAGCGCATCTACGGTATAAATATATAAAATTAAAGATATTGAGGGGTATGCATGTACATGTGAAATTAGAGATGTATTATACAGATATAATATATATTTATATAATTATCGCATTACTTTTTATTATAAACATTGTAAAATATTAAAATTAAATTATAATGCTAATTCTTCTATGCAATCTCAATTTCATAAGTTAACTTAATGGCTTCTTAAGTTGTATATACTTGTATCGGTGTTCAATGTAAAAAAAAATTAAGAATTATATGTTCCAGTATGGACAGGAACAAATATTTAGAGAGTCTTAAATGTGACATACAACCAAGAAAAGATTGAGAATCACTGTCCTAGCCTGCATAACACGAAATGCCAGTGATGTTGTTCTATTTTGCTATGTAAACTATATGTTGTGGATATAGTTTCAAAGATTAGCAGCGAGATAACGAGCTCGATAGGAACAGACGGAATATGAATGAAGGTTTCTGACTCCGTGTCAAAAACGCTTGCACTTTTATGTTAATTATCTTGTTCTGTTGTTATTATACATTCCTCTCTATCACAAGAAAATCATTATATATATATATATATATATATATATATATATATATATATACCTTGGAATAAAAAAAAAGCGAAACCCGAAAAAACCGGAGAGAATAATCCCAAAAATTATCCAAATGACATAAATTACTAAATACATAAAAATAGAGAGCTCAATAAATAATATCCAGGGAAATATGAAATATAGAGAAGAAAACTCAGCACACAATTAAACGATTATAAATCCAGAATATATTTCAGCAGATGCAAAAAGAAAAGCCGCTTCTTCAAATCCGAAAATCAAATCCATATTTGATTATATTTTTTGAAGAAGCAGTTTGTAATTTTTACAACCACCAATTAAGTTCTGAGTTCATAGCTGTTTAATTACGTATAGAAATTATATATATATATATATATACTGTCATCCGTAGACAGATCTGTTTCGCCGTATCACAGATCATCAGTACGGTTAGACTCCGATTGCTTTTCCTGCGCCTGAAATGGAAAGGGACAATAGAGAATACAATCCGTTCATTCTCTTTAATACCAGTTATTAAAATATACCACCAGATATGAAAGCATTTACCAGATGCTCAACCATTAATAATACTTTATTAATTTAATTTTTTGAATTAACTATGTCGTCGAGTAGTGAAGAAATGCGTGTTCTGTCTGTATTGCAAAGGGTTACCAATGCAGGTCCGTGATTGCTCTAATGTCTTTCCAAAATATATCCAGTTTGACGAACCTCTCTATCAAGGTTTTGTAGCGTACTTTATCGAACGCCTTTTAGTAATCTATGAAACACAAATACAGATCCTGTATTTGCATACCTTTTTCTGACAACATTTCTTTCATCAATATCGGTATGTCCACATGGTATATCACATGCTAAAATTTTACCCCCTTCTGCCGAGCGCCAAAAACTCAGAGTTAGAATCGCCGACTGACGTCAATTCGGTCGGTTTTCAATTCTGGCTGCAAGCAAGCGGATGTCTAACCGTACTGATGAGCTGTGATACAGCGAAACAGATCTGTCTGCGGATAATTATGTATACATCCTCTCACGCTCGGGGTTGTGCTTTATGTTGTTTAATTTACGGATGACTTAATATAAGATACTCACATCAATATATATGTTGCCGTCGGTTTAAACAGCATATCTATATAAATATTTTGCCGTCATTTTCAACGATATAAGCCCATTGTTCTATCATTATATGTGTTCATGTGTGACAAAGTTCATTTTTATTTATATTCGTCACCAATATAGAAATCCTTTTGTTTATAGTAATAACCTAAATGAAATGAAAACATGCCATTTCTTTCAAATAATTTTCTAAATAATTATTATTAAAAAATAAGTAAGATGGTACAATAAAGAATTAAATTACAGAAGAAAAAGGCTAATAAATTATTATTTCTTCATAAAATCTGATCTAGCTTGTTCATTTTAGCATGTTTGTTTGAGTGGCGTCAAATATACATTTTGCCGCGAATACATGAATTTAAGCAGATTACTAGATTGGCATTTAGGTCCCACCCTTTTACAATTGAAATAGGTAAATGCAATCGCCACTTCTTTTCCAACAATCAATTTTCTCGCATTTGTTACCTGTGAAACTATCTTCCGTTTACTTGCTTTGCCGAGAACCAAAACATTTGAAAACGTAAATGCAGCATCAATCGTCATCTTTTGCTTTCTTGAATTCTGTTCATCTTTTGTCCGTTCCTCAATCCGCTCTAGCCTCAGTCTTTGCTTTCCCATTTTCCTTCTCTGTAACTTCTTGCGCCCTAGTGACATTTCCGCTTAGCTTCAATTACAATAATTAAAAACGAAATAAAACGAAAAAAATAAAATAGTTAAAAGAAGACAACCCTTCGCGTATAATCTGGTTCGTTTCCTTCAAGAAAAAGTGATATATTTTCAGCTAATAAAAATATTTGGCAAATATCGATTCCACTGGATACATGCTGGATACTCTTATTGAACTCTAAAACGCATGAGTATCGACAATGATACGTAATTTACTTGTAAACATTTTGGAACCCTTAAAAGAATTAAACACGGAAAGTCAGTTCCATATTGTCTGAACCAAAATTAGTGCAAATATATTTTGACTATCCCTGTTTGAAATGAAATAAATATCCACTAATTGAATATAACTTACTGAAATTAATATGAAAGTATGCTGTGTGGACACTAGCCTTTATAAGAAATGGATGTCAAAGAACGGAAAAAACAGCGTTCGAAGTCTTCACTGGTCACAAAGATAACCTGAGTATTATGCATGTTTTTGGCAGAGTTTTATGTAAAATCCAAAGGAGGATGTGAAACGTAGCTGACTCTGATTTAGTATCTCAAAGTTAGTCAAATTCACAACCACGGGTTGTAGTTAACCTCTGTCTTCTCTACAAATACTTTCACTGCTTCTGTGCTGACATCAAGTTAAACGACTACATCGAGACATTAGCTACATCAACTACTAGGAATGTTAGCTCACTACGTCGGTCTAAAAAGCGTTTTTGTCTTCAGAACCTATCTTGCACATTTATAAAACTAATATTTATATATTGAATATTGTTGCCGTTTCTGGTCGGGCACTTTTACTATTCCTCTCGGGGTTCCCTATAAAAACTGAAAGAGAATTTACAATGTAATCGATCTGGATTTGGAAACTTGATTTCAGTCACATATTCACCGACGAGATGTGGCTTCCTGTCTTTTCTGCAACTATTTTTCCGACTATAGGACGAGTTTCTTTCCCTCTTGCTCCGACCACAAGAATGTTCTAGAGATACTAGTTTGACAACTAGGTCCTACCCTTTTACAATCAAAAGAGTAAAATATAACCGCCACTTCTACTATAAACATTTCTTTTCTCGCACTCATCGTCTGTGGAACTCCTTTACTTATATTTGCTTCGCTGCATATTCTCTAAAATTTTAAATGTAACTCCAATAGGCATCATCCATCTCCCTAAACCTAATCCATCTCACTAAATTTGTCTTAAATCGCATCTACCTCCCATACTTTTTTGGCATATCCTCTACCCTAAATTTTCTTCTCTCTTTGCCCCCACCGGCGCACAAGCTGCTGTCTGTCTTGCTTGGTAAGAAATGTCTAAATTAACAAAGAAAACCAGATGAACCTAGATGCTAGATGTAAAAAACAAATACTTATAGTCTTCGAGAAAATGGTCCCAGCATATCAATTATATTCCAGAAACTAAAAAGATCAAAGAAAGAATGTGCGTAAAGTGTTGACATTTTTCATGCATCTATCTACTCTTTGTTTCCAATTAAAGAAAATGCGACATTCCTTGAATAAAATTCCCGTGGAGAGAAGGCTTATAATCATATCAGGTTGAAACTATTTCTAGTACGATCACCGAAGTTAAACAACGTCAAACTTGGATGACCGATTGGGATACCAGGTGCAGTAAGCTTGGATTGCAGGTGGTGTACTTAATAACGGTTCCAAATTGGTATCCCATAACCGAATTAAAATTCCAATTCGATTCGGTATGTTCAAGTAAGGCGCAAATACTCTTAAGATAGCTACAAAAACACCTCTTATCCTCCAGTCAGCTATTTTGTAGGACACTTGTGCATGCATAATTATTACACCAAAAATTCTGATTTGTTTTTCTTTAAATAACTATGAAAAGGTTTATAAGCCCTTAACCACAAATTTATAAATCGTAGTAAAGAAATGTGAGTTTAAACAGTTACATAATCTAGCTAACAAAAGGGAAAAATCCGTGCGGAAATATCTAAAGTAGTTTATAAGGGAATAAACATCAGTATTACAAAAATTCTAACATTGAAGTGAGTAAGGGTTGTTAAAGTTCACAGTTACGCTAACATTTCAATCAATATATTCGGAATATTTCCTATAAAGTGTCATAACAGGAATCATATACACCGCTAGAAGAAAAAGTTTAAGTAGATATTATGCTAACATATTTTAAATATAGAAAGTAAAAGAAGTGATTTATATTAGATTGTAAAACAGAATCATTTTATCCATAGGATTGAAAGAAAAATTATGCTGTAGTTTCAAATGACGCACGTTGTAACATTCAGTGTAGATATTTTCAAGCAAAATGTTATAGTTAGTTTATTTATTTATTTATTTATTTATTTATTTATTTTTGCAAAAATTCCAATTTTTCTTTTCATGAAACCAGAATTAATTTTCGTCATAACAAACATGAAAAAATTTGACCAAACTTTGAAAATTACACTTTTGTGACACATTTTTTTATTTTACATAAAAACATATTTTGCCTTGGACGTATTAAGCTGAGTTTTGATTGTCTCTTCAAATATTTTTCAATAAAAAAGGAAGTCAGTTAAATGCCATACGTGACACAGGCTTTGGGCTATCATATCGCGAAAGAGACATGATTGACTGGACATAAGATTATCCCGCAGTAGGTTGCCATTGCTTTCTGCCGTAACCTGGTTGTCGACCATGGTTATAGAATCCAATCTGTCATATTATTTAACCAATAACTAGAGGGAAGAGACGGATTAATACCTTTCCCAAGGGTATTTGCGCGAAAAGTGAACGCAAGAAATTCAACTGGAATTCGAACTCTGCTCCGCGATTAGTCGTCCCGAGTGGACATCCACTGCACCACAACGCACATCGGAAAAAAGGAGTAAATAAGTTAAAAATGGCACGCAGATACTGTAATGGGTATGGGCGCCAAAATTCAGATTGGTGAAACAACCTCAATCGTTCAATCCCCCGTCTGTTTGTTACGTTCCTTTCTGGCTTTTGACCTTGGAGCAGGCTTTAATCTTTCTTCAACGTAGGTATGAGACAGACAGTCCTCTCTTGTCTTGGGTGCTCACAATTAATGAGAATGCAGGTTGAATACAAAACCAGCTTCGATGGGAAATAGAAATTATTTTTTCAGAGACACATTAATGTTGATACGTTGGTTGCATATGTGGGTCTCTCATGGGATCAATGCACGAGAGAACGCTTTAGGTGATGACACATAGGGTGTTTTAATTTAAATGCTTCCATTTTTTGCAATTTGAGAAAATTCAAAATATAAACCATTCAGGATTTGTGCAATAGCGCAACTTACATAGAAGTCTTAAAATGCAATTTGACAGTATATAGGGAAATAGCAGTGACAGTATTCAATACAAATATAAGCAAGAAAAAATGCGAATGATTAGCGACAACCAGACGTAAAGTAGTAAACTACATAGAAAGCTAACTGTTCAGAGTTAAGCAGTTATTAAAAACAAAATCGGAAGACGAGGATGGAAAATTTATAAATAACCAGTAAACAATAAAGGTGTGAAAATGCTTGAAGCACACCTCACTTGTGTAAATAACAAATGCTTATATGAAAAACAGAAAAGTGGATAGTGAATACTAGTGATAACCGAACAATAATATTTAAAGTAATACGGTGTGGATATAATAAAAAGTTTGTCTCCTTATTTACACGGATAAAAAAGTTAAGTAGATATTGTGCTAATCTTTTCTATGATTCTTTGTAACTTCTCTATAAATACTTTCATGGCAACCGACCAGAGCAGCGTTTTCTTCGACTGCATAAATTTAAGCACTCTACTGAGTAGGCAACAAGGTTCTATTCTTTTACAGTTATAATATTTATAAATAACCGTCAATTCTAGTCTAATGTTTTTTTCTCTCACTTCCGCCTGATAATATCAGACATTTAAGAAATTTTGCAATATTCATTGACCAAGCCAGTACTACACTTGGTTTATATTTATAAAGTTTTACTCTTAAAAAATTTTTCAAGAAAATGATTTTCTCAAGTCAAAGACCTGTTATTGCTCTTTTCATTATTCATGGGGGCGATGGTACGTTGAAATCTTTAATTTAAAGTTGAATCAAATCTTTTTTTAATTGATCCTATAATCGAAAGCCCTCATATCATGTGATCTTTTTTTTGTCTCGTACAAATAATATGCGTGTGTTTCTGCCGCGCCGGTTCACAATTTTTGATGAAACATTGTATTCGGCTAAGCCTAAATTCTTAACCACTATATGTAAACAAATTATACAGGTTTTTCAAAGTGTTAACTGGCAAATGCCGTTGAGGCTCCATTCCTGAATATCTGTCTTGATCTATATACACAGCCTTTCCTGCGTTTGATACAACTGAAAAGCTATCGTAGGTTTAAAATCAGGACTGCCTTACTAATAATCTGAAAAGTAACAATGGATTACTCCTGTTCAGACCCTGAACATTCTCTTGTCATGAAGGTTGGATATTTTTTCTCAATTAAGCTCTTGGCTTTGAAAAACTATTGAGACTCAAGCTCATCTCAAAACTCAAATGGTACACATATATCCAATCTATTGATAAAGATTATGAAAAATGTTCGTTTATTTGTCCTGATTATCTGGATTTGACGGATCAAAGCATAAAGTTTATTGCTGCCGTAACTAGACGGGAGCGGTTTAGTTCCCACTTGCTTGTCTTGATAGCTTTTAAAAGCTTCTACGAGGCTTCTGGATGATGAACTATTTTTAATCCTACAACACATTCCCTGCAGACAAAACATTTTAAGATTCTCTATAGTCTATCGCTGCTTCCATATTATGTATACTTGTGATATACATTCCTCGGTTCTGCCAACTGTAACCTTTGAAACTGTGACCCACTACGCCACGTACAGAAGTATAAATATATTCTTGGGTGAAGTGTTTTCTTTCTTGTACAACTAGATGATCTTCACTTCTTTCGTTTAATTACGCTTATTCTGAACTACACAGTAAATGTCTATCTTGAATGGCTCTTAGGGCTTTTATTGGGAAAACATTAGAAGAAAAATGTCTACAAAATCTATGTCTACAAATTCTCTGTCACTTATAACGAGCATTTATTCTGAACGCACACAAAAATGCATGCACATATATACAAGTATATATATATATAGTCATCCGCAGACAGATCTGTTTCGCTGTATCACAGCTCATCAGTACGGTTAGACTCCGATTGCTTTTAACCCAGAATTGAAACCCGACCGAAGTGGCATCAGTCGGCGGTTCTACCTCTGGACCTATATATATATATATATATATATATATATATATATATAGAGAGAGAGAGAGAGAGAGAGAGAGAGAGAGAGAAATATACGCATAGCTACCAACACCCACCCACCCTCAAATACACACACTCACACATATACATATAAATATAAAAAAAACAAAAATGACATACAGGTAAAAATCACAAAACAGACCCTATTTATATTAATCTCATAATTATTAAAACTGATCTTGCCAGTGGGCTCGGTGTCAGTAGAATTATCTATTTACAGGTATATTATTTGTATAAAAGAAAAAAAAACAACGAAAATTATATATGTTGTATGACTATTTCAGTGAGGGAACCTCACTTTTTCTGCGACAAAATTCTTTTATAATGCAAATTCATTACAAAATTCATTTGCCGGAAGTTTCCTCAAAAAGAAATTCTTACACTAAAGTTTACATGAAAGAAGAAAAAAAAAAGAAAGTATTTGGGGAGGGGTGTTAAAAAAAGAGGTTGTTGTCTAGACATTGATACGAAGGTAGGGAAGAAGGGGAAAATAAAAGGAAAAAGAAACGGCGTAAAGGATTCATGTCACGATTATAGAAAATAACTTTAAATTATATCTAAGTTAAAAAAAATCGAAAATTAAGCATGATACAGGAAAGTAACTGGGGACAATAGAAAGATGAGGAAAAAGAAACTGACGGAGTAGGTAAGGAAACAGTTAAAGGAGAGATGGGGAGAAAGATAGAAGAAAATATCACGCCAGACAGTCGTTGTAAGAAAGCCAGCGAAATGAGAGTGGGGAAAAAAGTGATAGATACATAATTATGAAAAAGAAAGTTGAAAGAAAAAAGGAAAGGGAAATAGTGAAAAAGTTAACATGATGTAATATTCACGTCTGCTAAAAGTTGTTTTCCGTTTAAAATAATATTGTCTTTCTATTATAGGAACAATATAGCTTTAAATTATATTACTAAAATGAAAGGAGAGAAGTATGAAATATTGCATTGAAGGTGGTATAAAAAGTGGGTTTTGAAAAAAAATATGTGCACACATATATATATATATATATATATATATATATATATATATTTATTTATTTATTTATTTTGTCATCCGCAGACAGATTTGTTTCGCTGTATCACAGCTCATCAGTACGGTTAGACTCCGATTGCTTTTTTATCCGGGATTGAAACCCGACTGAAATGACGTCAGTCGGCGGCTCTACCCCTGGAAGAAGACAATCATTTTAGCGCGTATCATATTACGCGCCCAATAGCTAGAGTGCTCCAATTCATTTTACTGAATGAGTAGTATATACAAACGCACGCACACACACACACACACATATATATATATATATATATATATATATATATATATATTAGGAAGGAAATATATGAATATGCAAAATAGAAGTACGTAATATAGAAAGATAGTTACTTGCAATTCTAAAGATGTAGATAATTTTAGTGTAGATCATAGATTCCCTTAAGTTGTCTCATTATATCAATAAATTGATTATTAATATGAATGAAACAGTAAAAAGATAGGTAGTGTAATTATTTGAAGATTATGAAAATAAACTTAGAATTGTGATTAGTTTCTATCTAAAATCATCGGCTCAGAAAGTATAAAGTTTAAAAGTTAGATCTAATTGCTCGTTTAATTAATACTCTAAGTATTGCGAATAGGGAAGGAAAGCTTCTGTCAGACATAGATTAATTTTGGATTATTTTTGCAGGGATTTTATAGTATAATTTATAATTTAAAATTAAAAAAATAGATTTGTCGGGCCATTTGCTTATGTATGCCTTACGTATATTTAAAGGTAGATTTTGTTCATGATACTTTATTATTTTAATTTTTTCAACTAAACATTGATTACATCTATCGTGAATGTTTTTGGGAACCAGGGGCTGAACCTATCAGTTTCCAAATTACTATAGGCTATAGTCTCTCTTCTTTAATTTTCCAAAATATTCGGGAAAGAGATATTTGAAAACAACTTGTTAGATTTTAAATTTTTATCTACATAGAATATTCAAATTTTTAATCTTGATATTAAAAATAAGTAACTTAACGTTATAAGATTTAATTCCTATGAACATCGAGTGAACTTAAATTCACTGAACTTAAAGTATTAAACTCTCAGTTTGAAATATGCACCTGATTATTGCATGACGCATGAAACTCTGAGTCGTGCCATTGACGTAATATATAGATTTATTAACATATATCATAATACAGCTCTGTTTATACATTGAGCACTGTTTTATTAACAACTGAATAATAATACTATACACATGCACATCCTCTTCATATGTATATTTATATTTACGACACAATATATATATATATATATATATATATATATATATATATATATATATAGTGTATCGAAGCAGCAGATAATTTTCTAAACATGTACTGTTAAATATAAGAGAAAATGAATTTATACTATGTTTAAACATGAGCCGTTCTAAACAACGTATTTTGGCTTTAATATCAGGTGAAACTAAAGACAAAAATTCTCCAACATTTGGATAATATTTTGTTAAGTTGGTTCTAAGCTTTCGCATGAGCAATCTTCAGAGAGGTTACAGATATAGACATTTTTTGCCACTTATATAAGTGCCACTTATATATATATATATATATATATATATATATATATATATATATATATATATATGTGTGTGTGTTTCCTGAAAGATAAACTGATATAACATGGGTGTGTTTGTAGAACATATAAATCTTAGCGATTTTACTTAAAAACAAAATATATTTTCTTTTGCACATATTTAGTTTAGAACTCTTTAACGTTTTTTAATTATTCTACATAAGATAATTAGTCCTCAGATTTTTCTCTTTCAGTCATTACAAAATTCTTCATACATCTATACTCTTAGAAATAAAACTAAACTTAACTAAAATCCAACCTCTGGTTAACGAACCCGTTCGTCCTATCGAACAAGAGGACATTTTATCCCTTGTTTACCATTTCGTTTAGGATTTGCATTCCGGTCCCTTCTAAAATTTTTCTTCAACTCTATACTTCTAACGTCTCCGCCTAAACGCTGACACTTTATTTACTATTTTCTTGCGTATAATAGAGTTGATAGACTCACTTATCATCAGGATCACACTTCTTCCCGGTTTTCTGAACTAGAGTAGTTGCTTAACTTAGTGTGCGCTTTGCAGTATGCACTGCTGACAAGACATATTAGAACTCGCGAATGACCTGATACTCAGGACGCCTAGCCATGGAGTAAAAATGGGTTGGTTACAAAGCCACTACCACGGTTGATCAACTATATTATGAAAGAAAATGCTATTAATGATTTTCCGACCTTGTTGCAGAATGTGATGTTTGGCAAAATATACTCATGAATTTCTAAGCGAGCTCGCTGAATAATAATGAACGGTTTATAACGTGTTTTGTATTTAAAATTGGGTTTCCGTTTCCTTCTGAAGCATTTTTATTTTATTTCCCTGCCAGTCGACATGTTTCGTTTTGATTGAGATGAATTAAACTCTCTTATACACAAATTAGTATTTAATAAATTATTTTGTCATTAAAGCAGAAACGAAGATATCAAAATCATTGTTAACAATCTGAAATTATTATTTATCACCCACCCTGTTTTTGTGAAAATGTTGAATAATGTATACTTCTATACTACAGAATTAGAGATTATGGTATAGTATATGGCCTAGCTTTTGAAGACGACCTACAAAACTATGTCACTTCTATAGTATGTAGCCTATTTTAGAAAAGCGTATTTTAAATAAGTATTATAACTGTCTGGTTAGTTTTAGGATTAAGTAAAATTATTACTTTCAAAAAACTAGCCGAATATTTACATTATATATATATATATATATATATATATATATTTATATATTACTCATACTGAGCTGGGATATGTTCAAACCGGGAAGGCTACATAATATACCAAAATCAAAGAGATAAGCCACTTATTATACCGGCATCATATTAGATTATATAAAAAATCTGTGACCAGATAAAATCGATTAATACATGGACTTTATTTTTAATTTAAACACACATTTATTTCCCCCCTTTCGTCATATTCAGTAAAATAATGTTTTCTATGGAAGCTGCTCTTTATATTTGGCCGTAAATTTCCGGTTGTATTAAAACACGTGATGTGAAAAAATTATTTCATCATCCGTATGCATAAAAAGTTTTAAAAATAAATCTGTTAGAACATTATCCAAAGAAAAGTAAGCAAAAAAACTCTTGTTTGCTTTAGCTGTCATGATTTTGGATATTCGCTTTGGTCCAGTCGGCGCCGTAAGGAAAAATAAATGATCTCTTCAATGGTACCGTCTTTAACTGATGACCGCTTTCCGTGATTACATCGTCCAATTGCCGGATCCCGATCATTAGTTGTTTTTTTCTGTCTTGCGTATTTTAATTTTCTTTTCATCTTTATCACATAGCTTGGCAATACTAAGAGAATTCAAAGTCCTAAAAGCATTTGTTCTTAGCAGATACAAGTTCAAAATATAAGAAAACAGTTGACACATTGATAATTAAAGACAACGTTAATAATGGCTGGAGAATCTAGCAAATAAAACCAAAAGAAAAGGTGAACCATCAATTCTAAGATGAGATAAATGATGGCCGTTAGGAAGAGAGACGGCATATCATTTATTTTATCTTTATCGTATAACTTGGAATTACAAAGAGTGCTCGATGTTCTAACATTTTTATGTTAATAGACTTAAAAGTATAGGAAAACAGGAGGCAATGTTTACAGGGACGGAAAGAAAAATGAAAATGAGCCTGGACAACCTATTGAAGAAAACGAAAAAAATTTGTACCATTAATTATTAAAGATATTATGTGATCGTTATGAAGAACAACCCATGCATGATATGAACTACATATTTGAGACGTCAAAGAGTTTAAATACCTGCAAAATGTTATAATAAACAACGAATAGAGGCAGAATTATGAATGCCCATTGAAATGAAGAATGTTACGTTTAAACATGTAAACAATTTTTATGAAACAAAAAAACGTTAGAAACCGAAACTTTAATGCTGGTCTCTTATGTAATATAAATCCTGCAAAATGGCAGTGAATGTTAAACAGTTCCATCCCAGATGGACAGAATATTAGTGTTCACAGTAATGTCCGGTCTTTTCCTCTTATCGTCGAATTTTCGCTCCAAATATTTAGATCTGAAGAAGAACTCGCATTTATCTGAACTTAGCTTAAACCGATATTCATAAATCTTCTAGAACACTGCCTTGATATGTTTTTTATGCAGGAGGTTGTCCAATTAAGTTATGGTAAATTCTAGCCCAGCTAACATTGTGTCCATTATTTGTTGAAACAAACTGTGAGCCACCATTAACACTAACAGGAGACGATTTACCTTGTAGAGTACCTAGTGTGTATTAATTGCTAATAGTTTTGAGCACTGTTCATCCATAAATCGAAAAGCACAATCAAATCCGTATAAAATAAATTCGTCGATTCTGGGAGAACAGACTTAATTTGAAAGTCGTCTCTCTGATACGTTGCAGTTAAATTCGCCAAGGAATCGTTTTACCGGACACACCTCAAGCTATTTTTTGATACGCATGAATGATAGACAACCTATTTTCTTCCATGTGTGTTCATTCGCAATAGATATGTCGCTTCCATTATCAAGCTATAAATTGACCACACAAACATTTATTTTCCTATTTTATTTTTTTTTCATCCTATTCAAATTTGTTTTAAATAAAACAGCATTTAATGTTGATTTAATTTTTTGCTTCTGTCTTTTCTGTTTATACCGGCAGTTAGAACTTTTACGACCGACATAGCCTCACATAGCCTTCTATAATTTGACCCCTCCCCACAGATTTCAAACTGGAAGTTCTTCGGTCTATATTTTGCAAATGTTGGTTGTTTTATCGCTTAGAATCGAAAGTTTTTTCCTTCGACCCGTGTATTAATTTTTTTTACATGTATCAGCCTCTTGCAATCCTCAGTCACCTTCTGTAGCGTAATTTGAGGGTCTTGCTCCATAATTGTCAGAATCTTTGATTTTATGTCTTTGTCCATCGCCGCTGTAAGTCACCGGACAAAGAATAAACATTTAAACTTGTCGACAGAAAGGTCGCCTAATTTAAACTATACACATTCTAAATTTACATTTTTCGCATGAATCAGTAAGTCCTCATTCTTTTGTTTAAACACTTATATAGAATATGAAACAAACATTTGTTTTTCGAACATTCCTGACAATATCATTGTCTCCGCGAACGAGATTGCATTCGTTCTATGTAAGAGAAGGTTGTGTAGTTGTTCTAGACTGCACCTAATTTTTGAACGATCAAATTAATTTTCTCATTTTTTGCACCTTTCGAGAAAAAAAAAATCGTACCTACGAAAATAATCAAGAAAAGTTATTTTATTGTCTGGGTCATATAGGAATTCTGATAACGAATTCTATATTCCATCGGAGAGACAAAATCTCTAGCGCCGTTTTTCTGTTCTTTTAGATATTACGGTTTCGCAAAATAATTTAGTGCCTTCCGCTTGTTGCTTCTGAAATTGCATCACATCCTGTTGAATTATTTGTGATTTTTCAAATATTCTCTTGTTGCTGTAACAACTGTTGCTTTAATTGTTGTTGCAAACTAGCGTTTAATGCTTTGGTCAAGTCAGCCAGTTTTTCTATTTTTATTGTGTAATTTTACTCACAGTTTAATTTAAGTTTATCAGATCTGTAATTGCTAATGTTGTATGTTTTACAATCAGTGCCTTGGAGTGTTTTTGTTGTGAGTTGGACTTGAATCCCGTCGTCATTGTTGTATCTTTAAAAAGTTTACAGACAAGTTGGTAGTCAAGTGTAAAAAACCAAAACAAACAGCAACTCGTGCGTGGATGAAAGATAATTTTACTGTGAAGAACAAACTACGGCAATACAGGGAATCTGGTTGCAGGCTAGTAATGGCCAAAGTAAGGGTACTTGCAACCTTCCCCCTATTTATTTTGCAATAAATACAAAATTATGGCATAAAGCCGAAAAGGGGAGGGGGAGAGGTTGGTTCTCGCTTAACTATCCTATACCTAGCTAAACACTATCACGACCCATTCATTCGTTACAATTTACTCAGTCACCAAAAGAAGCTATCCTTCCCATCAAGGCGGGTGTAACACACGGTCTATTTATGTGAGAATTCTGAGCTCCCAAACTCAGCCAAAAGTAACCCCTAAAAGCAGGCAACGTCTTGGTTAGATACTTGTTTTAACATAAGCGAGACTACCCTTCGGCGGAGCTTTGCTTAAGTCCTCTCGGCCTTCGACCAGAGGGGTGAACGAGAGTGCTTGCTGGAGTACGATCACTCACTCTGCAAGCATGCCTCATTGCCGAGGAAAAGGTATTAGCCGCTTTCCCGCCAAGACAGGTGTGACACAAGGTCTATTTATGTGGGAACTCTGAGCCATTAATCTCAGCAAAAAATTACCCTTACACGTAGCTTGAGGTTGCGTCGGGCTTTTGTCTTATCAACTCCAGCGAGTCTCTATCCTTCGCCGAAGCCGCGCACCTCTCTGCTAGGACGCAGAGAGGTGAACAAAATGCTTGCTCAAGACCGATCACTCGGTCTGTAAACAAGCTGAGGCACTGTCACAATATTTATAATTTTATAAAAATACAAAAATTGTGGCCCTAGGCACGTCACAGGAATCTTCTGCGCTCAATCTATATGATTATTAATATAATAATAATAATAAAACCGACTCTGTACGTATTCTAATCTTAAAATGTTACACAAGTAATTTTTAAAGACCACGAATAACCAGCAGAATCTAACTCCGTTATTGTCCTCGGCTATAGAGCTTTCGTGTGATTATTAATATAGTCAGTTCACACACGCGATAGGGAGTGTGGCTTGTTCCATTACAACAGTTAGTAAACCCGGAATTGGGAGATTGTAAACGTAAACATATTGATATGAGCTACTTAATTTATAAAGTTCATGGGAGCCATGGTTACTCATGTTCTTGTATGTGGTTATAATTCTCCCTAAATTTAGTAGGTCTTTCTCTTTCCGACACATACTTTATAATGTCAGTATGCTTTCATTGGCTTCGTCGTTGATTCTCAGGAGGCTTCATCTTTCGTGTTTTTTTTATTTCTTTTTTTCCGTACATTCGCCCGTTTTCTTCATCCACCCGTCGTCATTGTAGACATCCTAGACTGAAGAAACATACATCTACACACGTTTAGACTTGGTCAACGAAGCTTTTAAGATATTTTTTCGGAGACTCTCATATCAGTCCAACAGGCTTAGATGACCGCCACGGTACTTGAAGATCATCTCAAATTTTTCCCCTCCCTTTCAGGCCTTGTGCCACAAATGTTTTGTATTAAAAGTTAAATAAAGATCACTGCCAAGGTTTCTTTCCTTGGTTCCAATAATCTTTTTGCCAACGTTCATTATACTTTTTCTCTTTCTGTCATATTCTGGGGGCAATCGTTCTTGAGGAACTTATGATTATAGAATAACCTAGAACTGTTGTGATCGCTTGTTTGCATCCCCCACCCCTAACATTGAACCTACAGAAATGTATTTCTAATTACTCATGGACCGATATTGTATCTTCTCTCGCCGTGAATATGTAAACAGTTTAATGAATATCGACTCGGAACGTAGAAGTGACAAGTTAACTTCAACATCCGGCCCTGTTATTGCGCTTACATATTTACTGATGCAGTTCATATAAGCATGGAAGCATAATCTCTTCCAATGTTGGTTCAATATTGCTTTGGAAATATATTCCCATTTGTTTCCAACACAATAGCAGGATAGAGGTCACTCTACGATTGCATAGATAGTTCGATCCTTAATATGTTTTCCATATAGACATCTCTCTGTCACATCAAAACTGCTCTCAGATAACGGTATTGAGTAATACTTGTATATCTTGAACAGTTACGAATGAGACGGGAATTCCATTTACACTAGGTTTCTATACATTTGGCCTTTCGACACTTCTGAGCTACGCTTAGAAACTTGTCATATTTCTAATGAAAAAGACCATATAACGTAAGAAAGAAAATTACTATTATTTAAGTTTAGAATATTCCAAAAAAAAAATATATGCATTTTAAGTATCAATTCTTCATAGAAACTATTTTATTTACGTCACTAATGGTAGAGGAGAAAAGTTTTTCGAATCAGTTATACAAACTTTTCTTTCTAAATCTTCGATCCTGAAAAATGAGCTGAAAACTTGTGTATCTTAAGACACCCTCTATCTTTTTTCTCGTTTTTACATAATTTTTTTTTTAAGACCCTTTGCGGAATACGAAATGCTGACGTTGCTTGCACAATAATACAATCAATTATTTTATCATGTAATGTCGATGGACTAATACCGGTGCCAATTATTTTAAATTACTTGTCTTAACATAAAAATTGACCTGTTACAGAAACTGTTCTTCGTCTCTCCTTAAAAACAATTATATATATATATATATATATATATATATATATATATATATATTCATGTCTATGTGTTTTTTAATTAATTCCTCCCAAGCAAGGCAGTTTACTGCCACAGTTGCGCAGGGGGTTTACATAGGGGTAAGTTATGACAAAGATGGATAGGTTATTGGGATATCAGGACGAGGGTAATAAAAGGATGGGAATACTGGTGTTGAGGGGTTGGAGTGTTTGGAGGAAAGAACCTGAGAGAAAGGATGCGAGTTAGTGAGATAGGAGATCTTACATTGATCTTACATTTAAATTCTTAGAGATGGTAGCTGTCGGGGAAGCAAGTTACATTTTATCGTTTTCACTATAAAAGTGTGTGACCTAGTTGCTAATCTAGTAGTTCGTGTAAATTCATACATAGCGGGTACCACTGAGCTCAGGTCATTGGAACAGATGCCGTGAAATTATTTGTAGAAGAGCCATAGGGAAGGCACATCACAGCGGTGAGAGAGCGACTGCAGCTGAGCAGATCCTCCGTTGGATTTTGTCAAGAACCACGAGGGGAATAGCAGGGGAATCCGATCAGCTGTGGCAGCAGTATTCAATATATGGGTGAATAGTATATTTATACATGTGCATAATGGAATCAGACGACAAAACACCGACCTTATTAGCAGCGGATTTAACTATGGATTCGATATAGTCATACCAATTGAGGTTTATTGAGAGTGTTAGGCCAAGGAGATTTAATATTTTTCTCTCAGGGAGGCTAGCATAATCCATGCTGATGGCGGGGGTAGGAATGCTGGTTAATAGATAGCAGCGTTGTTTTGGAAGCATTAAAATTACTAGCCATTACTTACCCTAGTCCATCAGGGATGGAAGTCCCTTTCAAGCTCGGCAGTGACGTTCGCTTTGTCAGTCTTAGCAGATTTTTAATCGAGGCCAGAGTAAATAGTGTTGTCGTCAGAGTATATGCCTACATGGGATCTTATTACATTGGTGAGATCGTTAATGTAGATCAGGAAAAGCGTTGGAACTAGAATAGAGCGTTGAAGAACACCCGCGTTCATATGATAGTATTGGGAGGCATATCTCTTCAACACTTCATTCATTGTGCGATTTGAGAGGAATGACAGTATAAGTCAAACGATTGTTCAGTTATACCATAGCTCCGCAACTTTTGTAGAAGGTCAGCGTGTCAGACTCTCTCAAATGCTTTGGAAATATCCAGGGCAACAGTTCGAGCTTCGTCATTCTTGTCGAGACCCTGGAATATATACTCAGTGATGGTCGTTAGCATATCAGCAGTAGACCTGGTGAAGCAGAAATCATACTGTTTGACCGAGAAGAGTCTGTGTACTGTGAGATGCTGAACCACTTCGCCGTTAATAATAACTTCGAACAGTTTGCCAAAAATCAGTAGGATGTTGATAGGGTGGTAATTAGCGGATTCAGAGAGTTCTCCAGTATTCTGAAATATAGGAACCACAGAAGAAGATTTCCAACAGGCAAGAAATCATGAAGCAGAGAGACAGTAGTTATAGTTTGGAGAGGACAGACGTTCAGGGGCACATTTATCTAAAACTATGATTAGTATTCCGTCACCTCCACTTTCTTTCTGAGGGTCAAGTTTTAAGATTATATTGGAGACCATAGAGTGGGGAATGTAGACGTTGTTCATTTTGGCCTCAGTTCTATGTGGGAAGTCGTGTGTAATTTCATCAGACGAATCCAGTTGCTAAATGTTGGACAATCTGTGAGCCAAGCACACTGAGTGTCAACTGATGAGGCGAGGACCTCAAATTCATTGATTAGAATGGGTATCGAGTGCTTATTGTTATTTAGCACTCTTTTAGAGCCGACAGTAGTCTTTGGAGCCGAAATTACCGGGATGCAACGCGCTGCTTCATTCTGGCAGTAAAGAGCAGCTTAGCTTCATTAAGTATCTTTTCGCACTCATTACGAGCAAAAGCAAAAAGGAGCCTGTTATGGTCCAACGAGTGTCTCCTATAAAGACGGAGGAAGTGATTCCGGTGTGCAATGTTGGCCGAGCAAGCAGGGGGGAACTAATGAGATTTAAGCCGTAACTTCATTGCTGGGATGAAAGTATCTATGCCAGCCTTAACCGAATAGGTGACCTTGGATGCACAGTCTTCAAAACTAAAAAACATTCTGCAATGGGACCTCACACAGGAAATCGAATTTCAGTCTGTTCTTTGGTAGCAGTAGGATAATCTGCTGGACTGAATTTCTTGGGTGAAGATGGAAGGGAAGGGGATGTTAACGGAAACGACCACATGAACAGAGTTTCCGAGAAGTTAGAGCTGCTGGACATTGCAAGTGTCAGGGATGGAAGAGAAAGAGATGTCTAGCAGTGAGTCACTTCCATTACGGTTATTCGAGAAACTTGTGGAGTAATCAACCACTTTCGTAAAGGACTGAGTGATTGATTGAAGAATTACTGGTGTACACACCAGCGGAATCGGTGAAAGAGTTTTTTAACCTCTTGTCGTGGTGAGCGTTAAATTAACCAAATACAAATATATGGGCAGATGGAATGAGAAGAAATGGCCTTATCGATATTATTAGAGAAGCTGTCAAGTACTGAACAGCCAGGAGATAAGGGGGAGCGGTAGAGAAAACGATAGCTAATCGAACATAGAAGTGAGAGACGGAAACACATGTAAGAATGTTCTAGGTACTGAAGAGAGATCAAACTAGCAAAAGGGAGATGTTCATTGACATAAACATAAAGTCCATGCATATGGACATTTGAGTCATTTCTGAATAGGGGTAGGTAACCAGGAACGTAAAATTCAGAAAAGAGGAGAGAAGGGTCAAAGTTAGTTTAGTTTCACAAAGGGATATGATGTCAGGTGAGTTTATTTGGAGGAGTGATGCTCCGCTGTAAAAGTTAGAACGCATACCTCGTATATTTTCGAAGGAGATGCTGACAGATTTGGGTGATTTTTGATTAACTGGTTTAGTTTTGCTATTTTTATTTTGTGATATATATATATATATATATATATATATATACACACACACACACACACACATATATATATATATATATATATATATATATATATATATATATATGAATGTATATTATGTTTAATCAGGAAACGTTTTAAATATCATATTTTGGCTTTAATTTTGGGTGATAATAAAGACAAAAATCATACAAAATATTTTTACTACACGAGTTATAAGTATTCGGCTCACTTGTGCCATCTTTAGAATGGTTGCATGGACCTTAACATAAAGCCATCAGCCATCAAAAATGATATTCGTTTGTGTTAACAAAACATTGCTATGCTACGATAACAGTCACCAAATATCAGATGTAAGTCGTACATTAATAATGCGTTTCTCTGACATCACACAACGTCAGAGACGAAAATGTTAACAACTGAACCATATGTCTAAATAAAAGGTAATGTGTTGTGAAAGATTTAAAAGAGATTTTATTGAGTGTGGGTTGCTTAGTTTCATTCAGTATATATTGCCTTAAATATCTGAAGTTTTTTTTTTTTTGCAGTGCGTAGGTGAGAATATTATTGTTTATTGACTAAAATCCGTCTAATATTACATACATTGCTATGATTTTCATAGAAATGTTGGTTCATTGAAATATGATCAGAAATGTGGCAGGAAAGTTGATGTTAGAGCGTGGTTGTTTTAAAACCAATATATGCAGTGGGTTTAATAATATTTCAATAAAATTCCCTCGGCTTAGAAAGTCTATTTCATTTTACTAAAATTCTACATCTTTAATGCGTTTATTATATCGTTTTTGGTCTCTCCAACCGTCCTTTTGTTATCTGTTACATTCGGTGAGCCTGTGGGAATTTCAAATGAAAAAAAAGTATTTGTTCCAAATTTCTATTCATTTCACATTCAGTGTCTTTTCTAGAGAAATACAGAAGTCACTTGCTTTCTCTATGATAGCAATTTGTTTCTCAACTGATCCAGTTTAAGTTTCAACCAATAAAATCAAGGGGGATTGTAAAGGCAGAGATTTACTGTTAAAATAGTTCGGGGTATGTGATATTAATGAATGGGGTGGCAGTAGCAAGTGAAAATTGTGTGGGTAGGGATGATAGTTAATGAGTGGCGATTGATTTGTTATGAGAACAATCTACTTAGTAGTTTATATCACAAATAACTTTTTTTTTTAATCATTTCACCCCGAGCAAGGCGGAAACGCCACTGATGTGCAGGGGGTTACATAAATGTAAAAAGATTAATTAGAAAAGAGTGAGGAGTACAAGCTAGTTAGAAAGGAACAATAGAAAGCTGAGAAGGAAGGTGCGATGACAGATACATAGGAGGAGAGAAAGGGAAGGTTATACAGGGGAGGGGAGAGAGCTAGAGGCCAGTGCTTAGTAGATGAGTATTAACTTTGCATTTAAATTTCTGGAGGTTGTAGCCGTCAGGAAAGCAAGAATACGGGAGTGAGTTCCACAGGCGGGAAGTGCGAGAGAGGAAGCTGCAGGAGTAGAATTGTCGTCTGCATTTGGCTAACCTAACTGTGAATGGGTGGGACCCAGTTGCCAGTCTGGTTGCACGGCTAAACACCTGTTGTGGAGGCATCAGTGACTTAAGCTCATCCGAGCAGAAGCCATGAAAATATTTATAGAAGAGACAGAGGGAGGCCACATTTCGACGATGGGAAAGTGGCTGCAGTCGAGTCGCCAGATCAGTACCTATCACATTACAGACTCTCCTTTGGAGCTTGTCAAGAACACTGAGGAGAACGGCAGGGGCACCTGACCATAAATGGCAGCAGTACTCCATGCACGGACGGATGGTTGTTGTAGGTATGTTCCTTTATATTTAACTACCACGAATATTTTAGCTAAAAAAGTGGTCATGTTCAAGAAAACGTTGATGCGAATGAATGTTAATGTAAGTAATTCAATATGTCGAAAAGTGGAATGGAATATGTGGACAAAAGTTTTTTCCAAATTCTGATTCTTAATGGGGAAGGGAGGTCTAACATTCTTAAGGCTTTTCTATCCTTCAATGAAGCCTCGATAAATCATTGATTTCTCACGAAAATCTAAAATAAAAAAAAGAACTTAAGAAAGTAGGAATGAAATTGAAATATAATCAAATTAAGTACAATGAAAGAAAACACATTTAGGCTAAGCAGAAATAATATCCTGTAACATTATTTAATAAATATTTCAGTATAGACATGTATAGAGGCATCATAATATACTGCACGTGCAATTTCACAACAGATATATATTTGCAGGCTCAGTCATTGCTTTTAGGAATTTGTCTGTTTCGTCAAATGGTATATCAAAACTTTATGGGTCATTTAATGCAGAAATTTTTTTTTCGGAGATTTGAAGTAATAAAAACGGGTGGACCTGAAGCAGACTACCACAACTTTTAATTTCGTTGTTTTTCATTTTTACTTATTTTTTCAGCGCAGTCCTATCGATTACCCCATCTTAGATTTACGATTGATAGAAAGAATTTTGAAAAATTTCAACATTTAAACATTTTTGAGCGGGGATCAGTTTCTCATACAACGTTGTAGTAAATCGAGCCTCCATTTTAAAACCAGTCACTGGTACATTACCGCCACCTGTAAATGTGTTCATTATCAAATTTTGGACTTTTTTCAGTGCAATTTTATCGTTTACACCTTAAAATTTAGGAATGACAAAAGAAAATTGCAAAAATTTCAATATTTAAACAATCTTATGGGGGCGGACAAGTTTCTAGACAACCTTATAGTGGATTGAAAATGGAGAATCGATTTACTTTTGTTTAAATATTGTAATTTTTAAAAATATTCTTTTGATAATCGGAAAGTTTAAGTAACAATCGATAGAACTGAGCTAAAGAAAAGTAAAAAAAATGAAGAACAAAGAAATAAACATAAACAAAGCGAGTGATTTAAAAATGGAGGATCGATTTTCTTTAACGTTGTATGAGAGACTGATCCCCCATCACAAAAATGTTTAAGTATTGTCATTTGTCAAAATTCTTTTTGATAATCGGATAGTTTAAATAACAATCGATAGGCCTGTACTGAACAAAGGAAAAAAATAAAAGAAAAACAACGTAATTAAATGAGGTGGTAGTCTGCTTCAGGTCGGCCAAAAAGCGATATAAGTTATTCTGATTTTACAGTTGAATACATGAGAGAGGATAGCTAGTTGTTGTACATAAACTGTTAGTGTGGTCATAATTACTAGAGGCAGTGATATGTGTATTTTATGTTGTAGTCTAGCTGAAGTTTTATGTTGGGATACAGTTTGATTTCTTTTATGGTACCCTATCTATAGGGAATTGACTCTTCCTCCGTCAGTAAATACTAACCTGCGTGAGTTCGGGGAACGCAGCTGTGAAACAGAAAATGGACAGTCTAGAAACAGTCATGACGCATCGTAACTATACAGTTCGGATTACACTTTTATCTGCTGATTAATAAAACTGTTATTTGTATATGTGTCTGTTTTTCTAATACACTGTTAGAACCTACCTTCTTGTTTCCGTGTTTTCCTTCCTGGACCAAATAGGCCACAGATGTTTGACAACGAAGATTCGTCACAACAATTTCTTTAGAAAAGTGTAGACTATTATATGGATTAATGATATGAAAACATTATTTTATGTTGTTTGGTTGATTTTGTTTAATGACATATCAAACTATATGTGGCATTTAATTCCGGGATCTAAATATTTTGAATACACTTTTATTCCTTCTGCTAATGATAAAATGTATTGCTTGTCATTTTGTTATAAATAGGTATTTTTACACATTGGTAGCGTTTTGTTTTTGCTTGTCTATCCACTATATATTCATAATTAGGAGCATAACTGGTGCTAGCCCCTGGGTCAGAGCGCACCTGCAAAGAGGATGATTTAAGAGCTGGCTTCACGATCCTAAAAACAACTAATTTCTCGATCTGCCGGATGTAGTTTATCGTCATACTCATGACTCTGTCAGGACAAACTCTGCAAAGGAAGTTTGTAAACTTCTGCAGAGTTTGTTCGACAAAATAGCGGCTCATGGGGAAAGCCCGTTTGAATAGAACTTCTTCTTAGCAATGAAATACGAAATAAATGAGAATGTTTATATCCGATGCATAGAGGTACGGTGGAGCAATGGAAGGAAACTCATATTAATCAATTGGAGGGCCAAGTTTGAATTCCAGTTTCGTCATTACATCTATTTAGTTATTAAAAGCATATGGAATGGTATCAGTCTATATGTTCTCTCATCCAAGTGAAACTAGCAGGACAGACGTTTGTATAAGCTTTGTAGAGGGTACTAAGAAGTCCCTCAAACAAATCATAAAAAGAAAAATGCACTACAAATAAAGTAAAATAAACATTTGTTTATTTTCATAAAAAAAAATAAAAGAATTATATTTTGGTACAAAAATCAAATTGTCCGTAAACTGTTAAAAAGGGAGAAAGAAAGGAACTGGGAATGTGAGAGGAGAACGTAGAACGATGTGTAGCAGGTGTGATGAGAGAAAGAGAGGGTGAAAGAATGTTCACTGATACGTCATACTGCCTGGTGGGTGAACTGCTGAATTCTCTCTGTGTGTGTACTGCTAGCTGTCCGTGTGACCATTTAGTGTCAGCTAGTTACTGTTTCCTCTGGTCTGTTGAATGTTTCTACCTTCCTTTTATCTGAATGGTGAGAATCCGAGGAGAGTAAGACATTGGTTTCTTATGTCGAGCCCTGATTGGTCAATAAATCATATTTTTGACCACGTGGTGTGCTTTCCACTATGTCCGAACTTTTGGGTTCGGCGTCCTTGTTTTTGACCCCACAGGGCATGGTAAGGAGTCAATTCCCACGCAATTGTATTTTTTTGAGATTGTGAATTAATTTTTATTGTGTGTGTGTGTGTGTGTGTGTGTGTGTGTGTGTGTGGAAAATAAAATAAGAAACAGCACAATACTCCCCCCCAGATTGGAAAATATATGAAAGATACATGTTTTTCAATATGTGATATATTCTTTAAAATGTTTCGGCCAGTGGACTTTTCTGCCGGTTTTTGTTGTAGGTGTGATGTCAGTATTTTCTTTTTCAGCTTCCTCATTTTCTGTGTGAATGTTTTTGTGGAGGTATTGTATGAGGGTGTTCCTCGATATACACTGGTTTAATGCGATCAATAGCGATATTATCTTTCTTTTCTCATGATAGTAAAATATTTTTCATGCTTTTCAAGAACTTGATATGGTCCTGAATAATTTGGACTGAGTCGTTTTTCAACCGCGTCATTTCTGATAAATATATATTTGCAGGTATGAAGATCGTTTGGATGTAAGTTTGTTTCTCTGCTTTCCTGGTGGGTGCAAAGTTGAGAAGAGACATTTTATGTTTTAATTCTGTAACAAGCGTTGTTGTAGTTAAAATGTTTTAATTCTGTAACAAACGTTGTTGTAGGTAAAATGTTTTAATTCTGTAACAAACGTTGTTGTAGGTAAAATATCTGTCTTGTGATTAAAATACTGTCCAGGTAGGGTTAATGCTGATCCGAAAATTACCTCTGCATGTGTGCTTTGCATATCTTCTTTCACCGTGTTTCTTATCGCTAAAAGGATTAGTGGTAAATTGCCTGTCCAATCAGCATTATTTAAATTCATAGCTAGAGAAGCTTTTAACTGTCTGTGGAATCTTTCAACAATCCCATTTGCAGAAGAGTGATAGGCAGTTGTTTTGATGTAATTCGTTCCTAACAATTGGTTAAATTCAGCAAAAAGTCTTGATTAAAACTGTGAACCTCTCCTTGTTGTGATTACTGAAGGTACTGCAAAAATTGCTATCCAGTCCTGCAGTATAACTCTGGCTATTGTTGCGGCTGAAGTGTCTTTAACTGCTATGGCTGTAGGCCATCTGCTAAATCTGTCAACTATAGTATGAATATGTGTATGTCTTTTTGAGGTGGATAAAGGTCCTACTAAGTCAACATGAATGTTGGTGAATCTAGCATCAGTTGCGCTAAAAGTGCCAAGTGGTGATTTCGTGTGTCTGTGGGTTTTGTTCTTTTGGCAAGGTATACAGGTTTTAGTCTAATTGCGAATGTCTGTGTTCATATTGAGCCGAACAAAGCGTTCTGCTATTTATGTTACAGTGGCTATTTTTCCTGAATGAGATAAATTGTGAAAATGTTGAAAAACTTGTCGTCTGATGCTCGGTGATATATATGGACGCGGATGTGTTTGTGATACATCACAATAAAATTTTGTTGAACCCAATGGTATGGGCATTTCCTTTAGTCGTAAGGATGTTTTTTGTTGTCCAACTGGAACTGTTTCATCTGTTTTCTGCTCTTGTGCGATTAATTCCATACTTAAAGAACTGGAATTTAAAGAAGCTCTTGTAGATCGAAACAATGCGTCTGTTATAATGTTCTCTTGTCCCTTAATATATCGGATGTCTGTGGAGAACTGGGTGATATAATCGAAATGTCTGATTTCTCGTGGACCATATTTATCTACATGTGTATGTAGTGCATATGTTAATGGTTTGTGATCTGTGCAAATGCAGAAATTCCTACCTTCCAGCAAGTGTTTAAAATGTTTAATTGCAAGGAAAATTGCTAGAAGCTCCCTTGAAAAGGTGCTGTATGTCTTCTGTGTTTAGCTTAGCAGAAAAAATGATATAGGAGTCATTGTGTTTTTAGCAAGTTCGTGTATGACTTCTCCTACAGCTATTTCAGATGCATCTGTTGTAAGCGTGAGTTTTGTGTGCTGACTGTCCGTTACGTAGTTTAGTTTTGTAAAGTTGGCCAAAGCAGTTTTAGCTTGTTTGAACGCTTCTAAGGTAGACCCTTCTAACTTTAACTGTTGGTTCTTAGTTTTGTTTTTTAACAAATCTGTTAACGGTGCAAGTAATGTAGAACAGTTAGGTAAAAATCGTCTGTAGTAGTTAATTACGCCTATGAATCTGCGTACTTGTCTGACTGATGTTGGTTGTGGGAAATTTGAAATTCCACTTACTTTCTCGGGTAGTGGAGATATTCCATCCTTGTCAATGAAGTGTCCGAGGAAATTAACCTTTGGTTAGCTGGAAATGCTTTTCTCTGTATTTATTTTCTGACCGCAATGTAATAATCTTTCAAAGGTTTGCTCTAAGTGCTGTCTGTGCTCGTCGAGTTTTCTCCTAGCGATTAAAATGTCATCCACTTATGCAAATATAAATGGCAGACCTCTAAAAACTTCGTCTATTAACCTCTGGAAGTTTTGACAGGCGTTCCTAAGCCCAAAAAGCATACTTACGAACTCGTAAATGCCAAATGGTGAGGTCAGTGCAGTTTTATGAATGTCTTCTTCTGCCACTGGACCTTGGTAGTACGCCTTTACGAGATCCAATTGTGAAAATGTGGTGGCGCCTTGCAGACCGATGGTGAAATCGTGATATGTGGAATAGAGTATCTATCTGGGACCGTTTTAGCATTTAATCTTCTAAAATCGCCACAAGGACGCTATCTTGTAGCGTCAGACTTTTGCACCATGTGTAGCGGTGAAGACCAAGCACTTTTCAAGGGTCGAATGATCCCTTGCTGTAATAAATGTTGAAATCTGTTTTTAGCAATCTTATATTTGTCCGGTTTCAATGGTCTGGGGGTGGCATAGACAGGTTGTCCAGTTGTCTTGATGTAGTGCTTGGCATTGTGTTTTATGGTGTCTGTGTTTTTAAATGGCTGAGAGTTGTGTATATTTTTGTAGTAGCAGACGGATGCACTGGTCCTCGGGTAAGGCAGAACTGATTACAGTGAATTGGTATTTCGAGGTGATTCTGATCCTGAAATCTTGGTTTGATTATCCATAAGTGTGCGATTAGTCATGTCGTCAGACAGATTGAATCTGGCTAAAAAATCTGTCCCCAATATAGGCGTTGTTACACTGGCTATGGTAAAATTCCAGAAAAATTCCGTCGCATGCCGACATTGATATTAAGTGATTTCTCTCAGTAAGTTGGTATTTTGTTACCGTTAGCTGCTTGGAGATGATAAGACTGTGGCATAGTCTCCTGATTTTGTGTTGGTGGTATCACGCTTATTTCAGCTCCGGTGTCTATTAAAAAGTTACATCCATGAATTTTGTCACGGATATAAAACAGACGAATTTTGTTGAAAATCCAGCAACAGCCGTCGTCTCTACTGGCTGGAATTTCCGTTTCCCGCATTCGCGTTGTTGAAAGAACAAGGACGTGTCCAGCGTCTCGCCTCAGGACCGAACCTTTTGTGGTAGTAACAAATTTCATCTTTTTTATTGCGGTTGTCAGTCCGGCCTCTGCTGAAACTTCGCTTTCTGTAGCCTGGTCGTTTATCGCGGGGGTACCGTCGTCGTGGTTGTAGATAGTCTTGTAATTGTGTAGATAATCTTTCTACAGTTGACTTGAGGTCGTTAAATTCCCTTTCTCCCTGTTGGGCTGGTTGTAGTTGGATAGAGTTTACGCTGCGGCTTCGAAAACTTTCATGGATCCGATCTGCAATGTCCGCGAGTTTTTCTGTTTGCGTTTCCTCCGTCATGAGTGCGAGGATTTGTGTTGTTGTAGTGGGTAACTTGTCCAGCCATAAGCTCCGCATAATGTTCTCGGACATTTTGTTGTCATCCAGCAAGGTTCGCATGTGCCTTAATAACTGCGATGGAGTGCGGTCTCCTAATTCAACCTGAGTGAAAAGGTTGCGTAGCATGGCTTCGTTCGAGACACCGGTCCGTTTTAAAATTGCTTCCTTGAGCCTATCGTACGGGTTGACATCCGGGACATTTTCCAGTAAATCCATTACTTCCTCGACGATGTTCACTGGAAGTTTTTCCACTAAGTAGCAATACCGGGTTCTCTGGGAGGTGATTCGCTTTGCATCAAATAATGCCTGGATTTGAACGAACCAGGACTTAGTGTTAGTCGGGTTGAAAGCCGGGATATTCAACGATAGTGTGTCGAGATTTGTTTACGAAGATTGTGATGACATTATGTCCTTCCTTTTCGTTTTGTTTGTTTTTTTTAAAATGTAGTGTATGACGTTGGGGTCACCAATTAGTAGAGGGTGCTAAGAAGTCCCTCAAACAAATCATAAAAAGAAAAAATGCACTACAAATAAAGTAAAATAAACTTCTGTTTATTTTCGTAAAAAAAATTAAAGAATTATATTTTTGTACAAAAATGAAATTGTCCGTATACTGTAAAAAAAAGGGAGAAAGAAAGAAACTGGGAATGTGAGAGGGGAAGGTAGGACGATGTGTAGCAGGCGTGATGAGAGAAAGAGAGAGTGAAAGAATGTTTACTGAAACGTCATACTGCCTGGTGCGTGAACTGCTGAATTCTCTGTGTGTGGGTACTGTTAGCTGTCCTTGTGGCCTTTTGGTGTCAGCCAGTTACTGTTCCCTCTGGTCTGTTGAAAAGTTTCTACCTTCCTTTTATCTGAATAGTGAGGATCCGGGGAAAGTAAAAAATTGGTTTCTTATGTCCAGACCTGATTGGTCAATAAATCATATTTTTGAGCACGTGGTGTGCTTTCCACTACGTCCAAACTTTTGGGTGCGCCGTCCTTGTTTTTGACCTCACAGAGTATGGTAAGGAGTGAATTCCCGCGCAATTGAATTTTTTGAGATACACGTGGTGTGAATTAATTTTTATTGTGTGTGTGTGTGTGTGTGTATGTGTGTGTGTGTGTGTGTGTGTGTGTGGAAAATAAAATAATAAACAGCACAGCTTGGTTGTCTGCAATTCTAGTGAATGAAAACTTTTAATTAAAACTAGACTGCTGAGGTTAAGACTTTATCTAAGTTAAAATACTTCTGCTTTAAATGAAATACATGTGGAAGCACCAAGACCGTAATATGTTACAGGACACCTGACAGCAAGTGGCGCCTATTAAAGTCTGAACGATTAGCAGTATAAAAACTGTGTTCGTCTAAGCATTTCTCATTGAATTAAGGACATGAGTATATCGTTTACTCTCAACAATAGGGTTTCTATGGTTAAAAATAATTAATTAACCAAAATGCTATGTAAACACTAGCATGACCAGAATGTAATGATCACTCATTACTATCCCATGTATTTTAAATATTATTTAACAATGAGGTCTTAGGTTAATAAAAGAGAAAATATTTTGAAATATTTAATGAAGAAAATAGCACAGAAAATTAATTCTAGAAAAAACAGAAGATTGCGATTGACATTACATTTAAATCTTTGAAAATAAGAGGTATCTAGTAAACAAGAAACTGGTAGAGAGTTTACTTTCTCATCGAACTGACCTGGCTTCCCTCTGTATTTCTCCATATATTTTCATGGCACGTGCTCTAAAAATCATTATTCCTGATTGTTAATACTAATGGTATTTAAGTGTGCTGCTAGATTGGTATTTAGGTCCCACCCTTTACTCTAAATCCAACCGCCCCCTTTAAATCTAACAGCTTTCTGTCTCGTATTTCTCACATGTGGAAATCACATCTGTTTACAAGCTTTTCTGAGAATTATAAACTTCAAAAATTTGAATTCACAATAACCACCATATTCGATATTTTTTAAACCTGTTAATCTTTTTTCTTTCGTTTGTGCTGTTTTTGGTCAATTCATCAGTGTTGTCAACTGTGACCCTTAATTTACGCTCTGACCTTAGAGTCTCTCCCGCGCCAGACGAGGAACAGAGCATGCACTATGACCCCATGTGGAATCACTGTCGTTGGTGGCGCTCAAGCCAAAGTTTCCGCGTAGACCTATGACGTATATACTTTCATCTCGTGCCACATTGAAATTGAGGTGATACAATTTGAACGTTGCAACTATTTTTCATTCCTGATTCATTTGTGTATATATATATATATATATATATAATTTATTTAAGCATTGTTTTTTAAGCAGCAATATTTCTCAATTATTCACGGCAATAGATATAATTACAATATGCTGTATAAAAAATATATATTAACATCTACTTTTTATTGTGCACTCTTATATATATGAATGTGATTGGCGTAGGAAGGCGTTCAATGTGGGATACCATTGGATAGTGTTTGAATAGCCTATCATGCATTGTGATTATGACAATGAATAGATGGAACAGTTTTCCAAGTGATAAATAGGCTTTCCTTACCTCTTCTCCTGCATCGCGTCTTTAGTAGCAGTTTGGATTACGCTGTACTATCTGCTGATATTTCTTTTTACTTATCTATGGGACATGAACCTCCTATTCGCAAGATTACTTTCTGTTCCCAGTTTACTGATTGTACATCACTCGTGATTTTTTTTCGCGATGCCTCTTTTAAGCACAGTCAGTTTATTCCAATACGTGATACACGCTTGGACGATCATGTCTCAAAAAGACACGATTGACTGTGTAGAAGATTTCCCGTAGTAGTTTGCCATTATTTTCTGTGGTAGTCTGGTCACCAATTTAAGCTACACAACCTAGTCTGTCTTACTATCTAACACACAGCTGGAAAAAGAAGAGACGGATAAAAAGATTTCTCAGTGGTATTTGCGCGTAAGTGAATGCAACGAATTCAACTGGAATTCGAACTCGGCTTTCCGCTATCCTCTGCACCACAACGTACATACAACTTTTAAACTAGCTATTCATAAATGTCCTACTGACGTTTTTCTTCGAAATACCAGGTGAATCCACAATCATTTCCTTGGTTTGCCCTTGCCTGTTCATCAGATATATTTCACAGGGATCCGTCTGTACAGACGTGCTCACACGTAACATAATATTTATTTGTTGATAAAATGAGATACCTCATAACATGTACAGAGATTTGTTTTAATTATGCTGGAGGCTGTGTGACAGTGAGCTAAATGTGGATAAGTCCTATATCTGTTTTTTTTTCATCGTTTTGTTATATTTTTAACTTCTGCATATAAAGCAGAAAGCTTTGGTCATAAATTCACCTTGAAATTATACTATTATCTAATCTGGAGTGAGTTTGCCTGATTTCTGCTTTTAAATGAGTCTCTATTGTGTGATGTGCATATAACTCTGCTCGTTCTTCTTCTATCATCTGTCAAATAAATCCTGACAAAGCATGCGTACTTAATCTTATCGATGCCATTGTTGGAAAAAAATGTGCATCATTAACTGATCTTTCTAAAATTTATGGTGGATGATTTCTTCCGTTTGATTTACTGATGTTGGTAACTCAATTAGCGTATAATCTACCTACCAAGCTTTTATAAATACATGGCAGAATATGGTTAACTGGGATATAACAAAGCAATAAAAAGTAAAAGGACCGTCTCGCCATTATGGCCATCGACCTGGTAGTTGTTTATTATTAGTGAGTCTCTAATCAGCACCGAACTGGTTAAGCATCTCACTGTGCTATGTTTTCTTTCAGACAAAAATATGTCATTTGCGTATCTAGGTAACATGCTAATGTATTATTGTTGAAAGAGTCTGCCAATGTTTATATGAAAACCATGAAGCTCAAGGTACCTGGAATTACTTACTTATTCTTTTCACATGTTGAACGTATATAATTTCTTATGTTTGTCACTAGTGTAAAGTATCATCTGTGTGCCTTTTCTATAAATATCTTCATGTTAACTGTTCAGATTAACTTTCTTCTCTGGTACATGGACATCATTTAGAATTCAAATTCTATATTAGATTGGAAGTTAGGTCGACTATTTTCATTGTTTGAATTGTTAGTTTTAACCGAGGTATGTAATGCTGTTTTTTATCAAGCTTTAATAGATTGGAAGCTAGGTTTTCTTATAATTTTACATTTAAAATTGTTCGTTGAATTTATGCTAACAGTTCTATGCTGAAAGCTTTTTCTCACGTAAATCTTGCTTTTGGACAATTGTCCATAATTCTTGTTGTCTTGCCAACATTGTAAATTTAGTGTTACTAATTCTTTTCAGTTTCCTTTCTTTATTTTTTCTCTCGATTTCAGAAGGTGATTGTTGCAGATACTTTCGCAGGCATCTTACTGACTTTATCACCTTGCTTATGGAAAATTCTCACAAAACTAAAACATTTTCCCTTAATAGATACAACTATTGATTAGATATGGAAGGTTCAACTTCAAGTGGGTTGAAAACGTGTCCAAGGAAGAACAGCGTTTTACCCAACCATATGGCCAGAAGCACTTATGCTGATGGAGGGCAGGAAATTCTGCACATGTTAGTCAAATTAGAGCATTTAAGTTTTAGGGCCATTTCCTGCCACAGTTAATCACTGTTTGGGGCAGCAGCCAGGTCTATTTACTATCTTTGTCTGATTTCCTAGTGAAACGGAAGTAAATGGTGGTGTTATCTGCATAAATGCTTACTTGGAAACTGCTGACATCAGGATGACCCGAGACCTATATCGTCGTAAAAAGCTACAAAATTTTAATCATCAGTGTATAAATATGAGACATCTTTGACGTCATTTCTTCTCTCTGTGCACATGAATAAGCAAACAGATTTAGAAGCACGTATGCGCTTGGAATAAAACTTTATATAGTATACCTACTGCTCCAGTATTTCATGAAACAATAAGTCAATATATATATATTGTTATGTCTGTGTGTTTTTGTGTCTCCATTCTAACAAACTGTACTCCTCCCAAACGTTTTGTCCGATTTAAACCCAAATTAAGTCACTTGACAATCATTAAATGAAATTTTGATTTACGCAAAAAAAGCAAAAAAAAAAAAATGAATGGATTTAAGAAAACGGCAGAAATAACCGTAACGTCTAGAATTTACGGACTCTTCTCCCCCGGGACGTATTATTCGAATTCAACCAAAATCGGATAACTTGTAGATCAAGGTCCGAAACTTTGATATACATAAAAATATTTTCAATCAATGTACAGGGTTCGTGAAAAATCAAAGACAAACTTAATATCGGGTGTTTATTTGCGTATATTTAAGCATTTCTCCAAGACGCTTTACTCAAACTCAACCAAAATTGTGTCACTGCTAGATCAATATTTGAAGCAAAGAAAAAATTTAATTAACAGAGAGCTTGCAGGAATACTTAATAAAAATGTTGCTTTTTTCTATCATTTATTTCTTCAAATCGCTTAGTTGTATTCCAGCAAGATTCGAGTCTTTTTTGTAAATTCTACAGTACTATATGCCATAACAATTTCACGTTTTCTACGAGGTACAAAACCCCTGGAAGTTGCAGGGATCATGTATCTACTTCTTTTACATCACAACGTCATCGCATCACATTATAAGTTCCGGTAACGCCCGTCCCCATTCTTCCAATTGTACATACATCGTTCCCTTTTATTGGCAAAACTGACCAAGCATAAATACAAATAAAAGAAAAACCATTACTTAATCACATCTTTTTGACTTGGGCGTCACAGCAACCTGCAACTGGAGCTTAGTGAATAAGTACTGGCCATACCATTTTAACAAAATCATTAAAGAACCCAAGCAACGCCGGACTATACAGCTTGTATAACACTTAAAATATATAACACTTAGAAATAATCATACATAACACTTAGAAAATTTTGACAGAGCTTGCAGGAATACTTAATGAAACACTTAAAAAATATTTGATACAATAAATATGCTTATGTATTGGAGAAATACATGAGACTGTACAGAATAGATACGTTTGATTGAATTTCAAATGTAAATATTTGTATTTTTATATTATCAGGATTATTCTATTACCTCGATCGTTATTTTCTTCTCCTGATAACATTGAAAATTAAAGATAACTTGGAAATTGATCCATCCGAATTCTTAGTGTCATAGAAGATAATTGTTTACAAGTTAAAAAAACATCAATATTGAAAGTTAACAACAAGGAGAGAGAAATATACAACTATTTATTATTTTATATTGTTATATCCGTTCTTTGAACTGCAATATCTAAATTTTGATTCTGCGTAAACGGCGAGAATTCTTCGTTTAACGTTCAACAAATAGGTATAGTGACTAATACTTTATCTCAACAAACATATTTGCAGATTTTCCTATTATTATTTTTTTCCATTTACCTCCAAGTAAGGCGATGAAGTCCCTATGATGCAAGCGGGTTAGCGAGAGTGAAAGAAATTAAGATGGAAGTAACAAGAAGGAAATTGAAAACAACAAATGGTGAAGATTGGCGTTGCATTTGATTATTTAAAAATATCATATTTGCCTAGTCAGTCAGTTAAGTGTTATAACTGATACACGCTTGGGAAATCTGTCTGAAACTAGAGAGAAATTGGGCAGAAGATTTTCCCGTAGTAGTTTGCCATTACTTTCTGCTGTAGACTGGTGGCCAACTAGGCTATATGACACTACCTGTCTTGTTATTTGTCCCATAACTGGAGGGAAGAGGGAAATAAATACATTTCCCAAGGGTATTTGTGCGTAAGTGAATGCTACGAATTTGACTGGAATTTGAACTCGGCTCTCTGATTTCTCATTTCTAGGTGATATTCATTGCACCAGAATCCATGTCTTATTTGACTAGACAGGAAAAAAAAAAGTTTAGTTCTATTGGTGAGTAGTGCAAAAAAGAAACGTTTACACTTAACAATTTCAACTGTATTAGTAGATGAGGTTGCCATCCTAACAATACGCTTACTTTCATGAAATCAAGGTGCCAGACAGAAGAGTTTATCAAAAATTTACAATAAAATGTTTATTAAAATGTATAAGGGAGTTTATGCTTCGACGCTGGTAAAGATATTAAAGCATTAATATCAGGTCAGGACCGATGATATTTCGTATACCTCTTTGTATTTTGTCAAAAGTCTCTAAATATATAATAGAAGCGCCAAGCACAATAAGGTGATAATATTCAAATCACTGAAAAAAATATCAAAATCAATATTCAAATCAAATTTATAAATGTGCAATATAAGATGAAATATGTGAAATTTTTGCTGAATTTCTTCTCTGAATTGTCCTTTGAATTGTTTTCTGTGTACGCTTTGGATCATATATCTCGTTGAAATCAAAACAAATTACAAGGGGTTTCAGCGTTGCATATGCTCGCAATTGTAGGCAAATGAAGAATTTTGTGAGCTTCACATTCCCGATTTGAATTCATATAAATGCATCTGCAAGAGCTACGTGTCGAAATATGCTTGTTTTCTATACACACAAGTATACGTAAATTTTGAACACATGTTTTTCGTATGAAAGAATTGCTTGTACATGAGTAATACATTTGTTGAATTATATGCTGGGTATGAATTCTCAGAGTGAAAACCTAACGTTAGAAATGTTATATATATATATATATATATATATATATAATACATTACATGCGTTATTACAAATCATTTCACCCCAAGGAAGATAAATATAGTAAGAAGCAAAATTATTCTGAATGCATAAATAATTACGAAAATTAAGGAATATAATTATTAAAGTGAGAGTACAATAAAAGTACATGAATTTAGATTACAGAAAAAATATATTGCATTTAAATTTATGAGAATTTAACTGAAAATCATTAATCCGGAAGTGCGTTATACAAGCGAGATGTGATAGCATAGAACTTATACTCATAGCTAGCCATTTTAAATGTAAAATGATGAACCCTAACTTCAAATCTATTTTCAGCGCTTAAATCCGCAAACCCGTAATGCCAAAGATGAAATCTCATTTAATGCATTATTTAATCTGTTACTTAAACATATCGTAGCAGATTATGAAAAATACTTTACATTTCATAGTATTCTAATCAAAAACAGGAAAGGGTTAATCCACAGTAGCATGTCCAAAACAATGTATGATATGTAATATTTTACATGCGGCGGAATCGTAGATGTATTTGTCGTTCAGAATTCTTCCAACAAATGAAATTTAAAAAACATTTATACGTCCAGCATTTGCAAGGTGTCCATAAAAGTTTATTCGAAAAGCGCACTGCGTTCGTCAATACGCGCAAAACAAGGATAATACTAGAGGAAAATGTTTTCTAGTCGAATTTTCATGTTCTGCCCAATCCACCGTATACATGTTACCAAGCATCAAGTGGTCATAACCATTTCGATCGCTGCAAGCGCTTTGAGGGGAAAATGTTCTGTAATGAAAAATAAATAGAAAACTTCCTCGAAAATTCGTTTACATCCATACCTGGGGAATTTGGCAGAATCTCATCGAAGAGCTTCTTGATAAGTGGTAACAACTCACTGTAAATAATTGCGAATACATACTTAAATAAGATGTACGTATTTCATTATTTTTTCCGAGTAAAATTGATTAACAAAAACCGGAAATTATTTATAATCTAATCTAATGTATTAATGCATGCTAACTCAACTAGCAGCGTTGCTCGATACAGAAAACTTGGATTTATATTCTGCGTTTCATTCTGCCATATCTGAATAAAGGTTTAGGCAAAATGAATATGATTAAAGTATGCGGAATACTATCTTAAGTCTATGAAGTCTTGGGAGATTACATGTTTCATCTGCGGCACGACGATGGACAAATTAAGATAATCAAAAAATGTCACTATTACTGCCGGAGGAATGTTTCTTTATTTTTTTCTATACAGCATAAAATATACTATAAAAGGGCATTGAAATAAACGGAATTACAGGAATAATTTCTTTTTCTTTTAAAATAGGATTTATTTAAACTTTTTTCTTTTCGCTTTTACAACAACATAGAGTATGTGATTGACGAAGTCGAATACGGCTTTTAATGTGAATTCGGAGTACCGAGATCTAATTCCAGTCGGGATTGTGATATTTTCTTACACGCAAATACACTTGACACATACATGGATCTATCTTAAAGAGAATAGTAGGATAGAGTAGATTTTTGCTTACTACTTTGAAGATAAAGACAAGTGATAGCAACAAAATGACCTATGATAAAACATGATTACTGAGACATTAAATATCAGTCACTTAAGACCCATAAGTGTTACACGCTTAGACGATCATATCTCGAAATATACATGACTGACTGGGCAGAAGATTATCCTGCAGTAGGTTGCCATTACTTTCTGCGGTAGATTGTTTGCAAGCTAAGGCTATAGAACTCAATCTGTTCTGTTATTTCACCCATAACTGAACAGAAGAGATGGATTAATATCTTTCCCAAGGGTAGAAGAATGCAAGGAATTCAACTGGAATACGAAATGAAGTCCCCGATTTCTGGTTAACTATACAAGTCCCAAAAGTCCATGCATTGTTGTTCTCAAGAACTCATGATCCAGTAGATAAAAGCGTTGCGTGAATCCAGTAACTTGATTGAAAGAGTCCAATACCTGGCTACATCAGATAGGAAACAGAAATTTACAAGATTAACATCAATTAATACAACTTATACTGAAACATCTAGATAAACATAACACGTGAAACTATAAGAATCAACTCGAAAGAAAGGGTTAAGGTCGCAATTAACTGAAGAAAGCCGGAGCGTACAACGGCAGAAACGTTGTGAATACTAAAAAGATTATGTCAACAGTCCGACCAGTAATTCTGCTTGATGTGGCCACAGCAGCAACAATGACTAGCGTAACGAAAGCTGTAGGCATATACGCCTCGGTGACTGTATAGGATTTTTAGTGTCCGAGTTAGCGTATGTCCCAATGAAAATTGAAGTGTTATAAACAGAAGATTGATTCCAGTCAAGTTTAAGATCATATAACATTTTCAGATTATTCTCTATAACTAACAACTATTTGTTGTTGTTTTTTTTTAATTTTTATATGAAAGGATTTACATTTTGTTTTGGATTTATGACTGCTTTTGAAAAATGTCCATAATATTCTTACCTTTTTATTCATCGTTTAATAACTTAAGCGGAAATATGTTTGGTATCACTGTTCACTGGACAGTTTATTTCATCGCTTATTTTCTTACGAATTTTTTGTCCGATTCTATAAACATATATACGTTTATGTGTAATTTTAACCTCTTGTCTGTAATTAAGCTTCGTCGTTAACCTAGAGTCACTACTTAGTTCTGTAAATCAAATGAATAAGAACTAATTAACTAATTGAAGTAATTATTAAGCCAACCGGAGTGTCCAGTTTAACTGTTTTGAAGTTAGGTCACATCTTCAGTGCATTTTCGTACCAGCTTCTAACTCTTTCGCCTTATTAATATTTATTACTTCATTAATATTTACAAGTGCTAGGTAATAACGCGACAAGTTATGACTTGTAAATTTTACGGCCAATCGCTGAACAATAGCGTCTTTTAAATTGCTTCTGCTTAGCCAATAAAAATTAATTTTCTTCACATTTGCACAGGAAAACTCATATTTTGCGCGAAATGTATTAAATATTTTTGAGTCAAATTCATTTAAGTATATTTATATATTGCTCATGAAATACCAAGTAAGGTACGCATTGATTAATTCCATGCAATAAATATATTTCTGCTTCCAGTCAGACTGGATTCGTTTAGTTTCTAGAGAAGAAAATTTTTTCTTAGCACTTTGAGTGAAACTACTCTACGAAGGTTTCTCTATGTTAAAAAAATAATTTACTCTGTTGTCATTATTTAGATTACAGTCAGGCATATGATTCAATTACCGATAACATGAATAAAATACACTGGCATGCTAATAGTCATGGTTTAGCGGCCTTGCATTGTATAGGTTCTTTTTTTTAGTCCGCAGAGGGGCCGTGAGTTGACGTAGCTTTGATTCCACAAGCCGCCAAAATATTTCTTTGTGGTTTTAGGCAAATGTTTTGGCTATCTCATTCGTTGGATAAGCCTACTACTGCCCTCACACATTTTTGTAGAGTTTCCTTAAATAAACCAAATCTGTTTAATCATGCGAAGTTTATGAATGGACGCAAATTTTCATGAAGCTGAGCAATTTGTAAGTAGCATGATTTTACAGACCGATAGGTTAACTCTTGTCATATATGCAATCTCTCCGTTATTACAAAGCTTTAACCAGTCTCATTGATCTTTTGTTGACAACTATAGCTTCGAGATGACAGTGTACGCCTGACATTACCAATATTTCAAGATCCAAACAAAGTCGGTATGTGTCCAAATATCTAACAGTTTCTGTATCTAATAGAAGCTTAATTAATCTGAAATAAGAAACTGAATATGCCTATTATCTACTGCATGTAATATGTATATAACTTCAGATTGTTTTTCGGTATTAACGACGCATATTTATATCCAGAATTTACTGTTTTTGATCATGTTGAATCGTTGGTTAGTAATAAGGTAGTTAAAGATGTATCATATGTCCCCACAATCAGAAATAAATATGCCGCACGTTCAAAAACTACTATCATCTATACATCAAAAGGCTGATAATTCACTTCTATCAATGACAAAACTAGTAGAAGTTAACATTAACTCGCCAGATGTCTATGCATAATAAGTGCCTGAATATTTTATGACAATGTACGACGATTAACTTCCGCTATTATCATTACAATCTTATATTTCCATAACTTTTAACAGAATATTATTACATTAAGTTTCGATAACAGCAAACATATATATTTATTATTGAGGCCCTTGATAAAATACAAAGAAGGATCTGTAATGTAATAGATCCTGAGTTGGCATTTTTACTTCCGTAATTTTATCACCGACGTGACGAGGCTTGCATATTATACAAAAAATTTCCTAGCAATTGCTCTGACGAGTTTTTTTCTGTCCCTTGGTGCCCCGATTACATGAATTTAATGTGCCACTAGATTTTTAACCTAGGTTCTACACTTTCCTGTTTAAATAGCTAAATGCAGCCTTCACTTTAACTTTGAAGAACCGGACCACAAATATTGTTAACGCAATAATCAATTAATACAAGATCTTTCTTCTCTGATGAAAGAATTATCACGGGTGAGGAGTCAAATTCTACTTAGACATTTTTATCTATAATAAGAATATCAATTGACTAAAGCTATGAACAACTTTCCGAATACATTTAAAAATATGTATTATAATAAAGCTATCTTATATGACACATGTATATATCATATCTTATATGATATATGTATCTGTCATATCTTTATTAATACATGTATCTTTTTATCTTATATGATACATATATCTGTCCTAATACTTTGAAACCCTGTAATCACTTGCGTTTTAGTCGCTTTACAGCCTTGCTTGGGGTGATCATTATTAAAAACAAGTACTTCGCTCTAAAGATCATTTTTCAAGTATTTACTATAGGAGATAAGGGCATTGAAAATATAATATGCTGTATTATAATTTATTTTGCGCAATCTAAAAAGCTGCTACAACTCGAAAACGTTAACTTAAAACTAAACCCATTTTCTTAACTAGTCTCAGCATATCAAAACTTTCTCATGAATATGATGGGTGGCACGAAAATCGTTCGAAAACTTCCAACTGTAACGAAATATTTTCTCAGATAGATGGTTAAATTGCTTTGATAGTGGCAATCATTTATGTCACAGCGAGAAAAATCGTTCTTTGGACCTAGTAGCATGGCGTTACAGAATCACAAACAACTGCAGCAAATAAAAGAATGTACTTCACTTGAGGAATTTCGAACTGAACCCTTTGTTTGGGATGGATTTTTCCAGTCCAAGTATTATGCTTCCTCCGGATGTTCGATATCACCAACAACTGAAACGCATATGTAATTCGAGCAGGGAATAATAACATAATCAAAAGGCTGGTGTTAATTTTCTAAGCTTTGCTCAGATGTGGCACAAGACCGAAAGTATGCGGTACCCAATGACGATCGAACACTACTCAGCTGTAAGGGATTCGAGTGAATCAAACTTGCTACCCATAACACCAGAATTGCGCATTAAGATGCTGATGTTCTACCATACGTAAAGTTTGTAAGGTAAGAAGAAAGGGTCCCAACAATAGCGGAAAAACATATAATAGTTAATGAACTTGAGAATCCAGTAGTCCTGTAATGTTTTATATGAGAATATATATATATATATATATTGAATGCTTACATAAATTTCAAACTACAATAGAAACAGGCTCGGTCAGTGAATGCGGAATTTACTTTATGAAGAAACGGCTTCAAATCTAGTTATATTATTATTTCCACTTCATTCACATTTTCCGCTGTCTGGTATGAAACTTTCTACGTGATAGTAAAATTTCTGTGTTTGCTTGATTTTCATATCTCCAATCCGCAGCCCGCATTTTCGAGATCATTCTTTAATTTCATTTGACAAAACATTCGGTGTTCTTACAATTAACAATTATTCTGTTCTTTTGGTCTTGGTTATGACGGTAAACTGCATCCGGCAGCAAGACCTCTCATTGGAATGTTATGAGGAACATGGAATCACATCTTAATTGCTGCTTTTCCCAGGTCTAGACTGACCCGGAGTGTTAGAGTCCCAGGTATAGGAGAATCTCTAATCGCCCAACCTGGGGTCAAAAATATGAAAGTCTAAAAATAGTTTTTAATGAAAAATGTGCATTTTTGCAGGAGAAATATTACCAAGAATACATTTTGAAAGAAAAGTATATTACAGGCATAACGTTTTTGAATACGAAACTAGAAGACACTTTATGTTTTTTAACAAAGAAAAAAAATAAAAGAACTATGTTTCTTCCAAATCTAACTAAATCAACATTCTGACCATAACTGAACATTAAAATGATATCACAAAACCCTAATCTTTTGACATTAAATAACTCACAGATATTGATATGTCATTAAACAAAACTCAACCTCAAAGTTTGTTCTTTTCAATTTCCTTTTCTAACTTGTCATAAAATTAATGGATTTTAATTTTTAAGTCTTTGTCTTCAATTCTGTAACCTATTTTCTTAATTTACTTGGTAACAAAGGTATGTCTATGTGAAGATATGTTAACCGGTTTTCAATTTTCAGAATATTGACATACTCGTTTCCACTTCATTGTTGAAGATATTTGAACCAGTTTATATAAACTGGTTCAAATAACTTCAACAATGAAGTGTAAACAAATATTTGTTGTTTTTCTTTAGCTTACAGTTTTCCAGATTGGCTATTAAGGATATTAAATTTTTCCGTACATACCTCTATTTAACCAAAGCAAGATCTATTTCCATAAATTAGAATGACGATGTAACATTTTTCGACTGAAATATTATTTTCACAGATGTCATCCAATATTTTAAAGCTCTTAGTTTAAACCAGTTTAACAAATAAATAAAAGAAAATAGTTTTCTCTGCCGATTCGCCTCGATTTATTTGAGATATAATTTAGCTTCTAAATCAATCAAAGTAATGTCACAACCTTAAAACCAAAGAAAGATCACAAAGACAGACCAACATCTCAAATCATTCTTCTTTAAATTTCACCTCCAAATTATAATCAAATTTAATTTGTTGACATACAAAACTGTAAATATTTTTCTTTCTCAATTTAATCTATTTTTCAGACTGTTTATGCAAAGTTCTCCGCTGTAATTTTGCAGTTCTGAGGCCGTGTGTGAATAGATGTACTGGTTATCAAACTAAGCAATGTTTTTATTGCCCTTTAATGTCCTAAAACACTTCTGAATAAATAATAGGCAAAGTCTTCGTGTGTGTCCATGTGTCTGAAACTCATCTAAATCTGTCTAAACTGGCTTTACATAGACACATGATACTTTTGTCGAATCAGAATGATTCCCAGATTGAAAATCTACCTCATCTGGTGCTTGAGCATCCAGCATTGGGATTTGTATCCGGATCTGGTCACCTTCCGGTGGTGTAATGATTAGCAAGCTTGTCTAGCTAGAATCATTACAACTGAGTAGTGAGTTCGATCCTCACTGGGTTTTCCCATTCTTTCTGTCTTGTGCCACATCTATGTTTTTTATTATCACTGTTATTATATCTTATATTATTATATATTGAATTTTCTACAATTTATTTTATACTATTTTTTATTATTGTATGGTATTTATATTGCTTAATTATACACTTCTACAGAAATAATATGGTAGTTTATATATCGTTAATTTTATATGTACCTTTTAATATTTCTGTATATTACTTATTTTACATAATTGTTTCAATACATAGATATTTAGTATTTTTATATATATTTTTTCATTGTTTGATTCTAACGTGTAAAAAATATTTTCAATTTTTAATTTATAACGCATTTGTTCAATACCTGTATACAATATTTTGCTAGAATTTTAAACGGACATGTATTTTCTTCTATCATTCGCACACATACTAACTTTAAAGATTCATAAACACACATTCACACATGATTCTGTCTTATACATGCATTCATACAATATTCTCTGATCTTACTTAATAGCGAAAATCGTTCCATCGCTTGACACATGTATACATTATGTCTTTATAATTTTGAATTGAAAGGTATTTCTTTTTGTCATTCACACACATACTAACGTTACTGACACTTAATTCGTCTATAGTTTAAATACGATTGACGCATGCGTTAATTTGCATACATATAATAATAATAAACCTCTAGTGTCGTTGTTACATGTTGCGTACACGCACTTAAACGACAACGTTGTTCGTTTACATTTAAAATATTTATGCATTGCTTTATTACACAAGACACGTATGTGATTAATAAAATATAACTTCACTCAACATACTGCCTATGTATTTTAAAAAAGAAACTTGTTAAAATTAGACGTGTTAAACCTAAGAAAATTTTTCTAATTTTTCTTGAATTGTTCTATTCAGGCAGGCATGTATGTATATATACATATTCTATCATTTCAATCCATTCAACTGATATATATATATATATATATATATATATATATGAATAGGGAATTGTACCCACAGAAGTAACTAATGGCTCTAAAGAGTGAGGACGTCATTTTAATTTAACCCGAGGAACCTTTCGGCCAACACTTGTCAAGGGTCACGTTGGCAAAATTACATGAATAGGTAAGTAAGAGGACAGAACAGAATGGAATATTTGCAACACTGGGAGATGATGGAATTCGCTTAAAAATAAATTTATTAAGGAATATTAAAAAGTGAGGGGGGTGTAAACATATAAATTCCACAAGAGTGAAAATAAAAAAGAAAAAGGTTACACTCACAAACTCACTAGTAGTTGCAAAGAGCGTAAGAACTGCTCTTTCTGCCTGCACAGGCTCGGCTGTTGGATTTTAAGGCAAATGGCCTCCAAAATACGTAGATGATATGACGAACGAGCACTGTGCAAGACAGAAAACCAACTGTCCTCATAAGAGGAGGCACAAGCCGGATTGTCCAACAGGTGTTGGCCGATTGCTGAATCAAGCAAGGCCTGAGTCGTCCTTATATTACTATTGGAATTGCCCAAGCGTAAATTCGCGGGGACATGCTGCGCAACCCGTGTCTCCAATCTCAGATTGGTTCGTCCTATGTATGCTGCATCGCAACAGCATTTAAATTTATAAACAACAGAATTTTTACGAAAATAGGACAACCGATCCTTAACAAAAGATGGAAACACAGGCCTTGTTTTATAAACAACACCCAATTTTACTGAAAAATAACCCGACGAAATATTAGCCGAAACTTTCTCAGTTTTTAACTTTATTCCATTCTGTTCTGTCCTCTTACTTACCTATTCATGTAATTTTGCCAACGTGACCCTTGACAAGTGTTGGCCGAAAGGTTCCTCGGGTTAAATTAAAAATCTCTCTCTCTCTCTCTCTCTCTCTATATATATATATATATATATATATATGTGTGTGTGTGTGTGTGTGTGTGTGTGTGTGTGTGTGTGTGTGTGTCCGTTGAATGGATTGAAAAGATCGGATACTAAGACAGGTAAGAAAAGTATTTTTAATCTAATATTTTTACTCTTCTTGAGTTTCTTGGGACATTTCTTATGAGACATGGATTTATAAAACAATTAATAGCTATGTGTCATATTAAAAATGTCATACAAATCATAAAAATGGAAACAAGTTTGGTTAAAACACTTTCCTTACTTGTTCTTTACTTATTCTTTCATATATATATATATAAACATGCGGCGTAGATATAGATGAATCCAAAGAAACATCCTGTACATAAAGTCTTAAGGTAATTTTCTAGGAGAGTTCTAAATATATATGTATATAAATACTAATAGAGCAAATATATGTAAAAATTAAGACAGACACATTTATTACAAATGTTAAGCGGAAGTTTAGGCATATTTCTGCGAACCTTCATCAGCTTCCATTTTTATTGTACAGAAGACTTTACACGAATAAATTTTACAAATAAAGATCCCCCAAAAAACCCAAAACCAGAAATAAAAATAAAGATCACCCCCTTAAAAAATGAAAAATTATAGAAAAAATTCATCATTACATTATTTAGGCGAATACAATTACACATACATACATACATAAACATATATTCCAAATGTTTACTGAATTTTTCATTTTTGAAAAAAATTCACTAGTAGAATGATATTTCGCTAACATGGCTGGAAACCAAATAAAAATATTATCTGAAACGTATTTAACAACATTCAAAGTTTGCTTTTTTTCTACATTCCCGATACGTGTTCAATCATATTGACATCCGGACAATTAGGAAGCCAGAGCAAAGCGTTGATAGCTTACTGCCTAGGAAAGCCTTGTAGGCTTGTCCCAGCGTGAATAGTGAAGTTATAATTTTCGAACGGATGAAAGGTAAACAGAAGATACGACATAGAAAAGGATGAAGAATAAAGTAAAGCGGAAACAACAGAGACAGTGTGCAAGCAAGCAAATGACATACAAACCGATGAGCAGAGATAGCAAATTTAAAGGGCGTCCTTCGTAGCAAGCCTGCATAAAAATGATAAACTAGATATTAGAACAGAAATGTGCTTTTAGAGAGAGTGCCTAAAATCTGGAGAGAAAAGTGATATTCTAGGGAAAAACATTGTACGTCATAAACGGATTATGTTGAAGAGCTCTTCAGAGATGAGAATTAATCTCCGGGTAGATTTTTCACATTCAGCTTCCCATTAGACAAAATTAACTGTTTAATTTGAAATTTTTTGAAGCGTTCAGTTCGAAATATCCTGATGGTTACTCATACCGATGATATCCTGGGGTGCCAAATAATTGAATCCTTGTTATATTAACTAAGGATAATAGTAAATAATGAAACATCCTCCTCCCAATGTAATAAAAGATAAATTATTGAGTAACACACTTCATTTTCAAGATTAAATGTAACTCACATCAAGGACTATAAAGAAAAAGAAGGCAGTATAATGGCTACCTATATAAAGAGAAATCCTCGCAACGGAAAGATCAGTCAGTTAAGTGCCATACGTGAAACACGCTTGGGAGATCATGTCTCAAAATACACATGACTGACTGGGCAGAAGATTATCCGCAGAGGTTACACAATAGTGTAGATGACAATTCGCATGAAAATAGCAATACGCATATAATAGTTGCAAAGAAAGAGTGTGTTATCGAATGAACAAATCTTTATATATATATATATATAGTAAAGATTTGCTCCCATGGTTTGGATCTTTGCAATTACACCAGGCTACATTCATTCTCAATAATTCTTGGTTTAAATTAATTGGTAGTCTTTGTGGTTTCACAGTTGTGTTGCGGACAGGTTCGCATGAAAATAAGCTTACACCAATATTAGATGCATATAAAAACTCTTGATCATTTTATCGACTGAACAAATTATATATATATATATATATATATATATATACACGTACATATTCTTGTCTTCTATGTGCCGTGTCGTTTCAGGACGTAAGACATCAGGGCTTTCAATGTCTCCTTATTCCCGGTGTCATTTAGCATGCTTTCTTCTGTTACACCACACAAGATCCGTTCTGTCATCCACCTACTCAAGCCCTTCAAATATGATATCCACTGCTTTCCTCTCTCTCTCTTTTCCCTCTATCTGTCCTGCTAGTATCAGGTTCTGCAAGCACTTTTTTCTCATTGCATGTCCCAGAAAATTTAATATCTCTTCCTGATACTCAGTTTTCATTTCTTTTACGTTAATATCCTTTCCAAAACCTTATCATTACTCACATGATCAATCCATGCTATTCGCAGTATTCTTCAGTAGAAACACATTTCAGTTGCTTCAAGTTTTTTTTTCATCTTTGAAGATATTGTCCAGCATTCACTGTCATATTGAAGAACTGACATCACTTAGAAATCCAGGACACTTTTCTTTGTTTCTAGCAAAATCTTTCTGTCTCATAATAATCCATCATGCACATTTACATACCTACCATCCACCCTTGAATTGAATACTGATGTTATATTTGGTCGAGTGTCTCTGCTGTCTTGTGGTTCTCGACAAAATCCAATGTAAAATCTACAATGTAGCTGAGCCTGACCGGGCGGCCCCACTCCAGACTCTCACACCAAAGTGATGTGGTTTTTCTTTGTCTATTTTACAAATACTTTCCCGATTTCTTCACGGATCTTAGATCTTTGGTATACTAACCTACGCGAATTTACTCGACATACTAGACTGTGAAAACGATCATGTGTAACTACAGCTTCTACTCCTCACATTTTTCTCGCACTTTCCGCCTGTGAAACTCACTTCCGTATTGTTCGTCCCCTGATAGCTACAATGTCCAAGAATTGAAAGACTATCAACTCTCCTCTTTTATGTCCTTGACTCCCATAATTCTTCTCACTCTAAGCTTTCCTCTAACGCAGGTCTCTTTAAAATAATGTACCAGTCATTCTATTACCCATTCTCCAACACCGAAAGCGACATGCTCTCCTCTTTGTTTACTCACCTATTACGTAACCACATGTGGACCAGTGTCAAAACTGCTTTGCTTTGTGTGAGACAATTATTAAACACACACACACACACATATACACACACACACATACATATATATATACATATATCTTAGAAGTAGTACAAACTAATAGGTCAATAGTCAATAGTTTGTAGTGATATACTTTATTAAGAGTGCTTCATCTTTAGTAGAGAATTATATATGTTATTTTATAGTAAGTTTATAATAAAACATAGTTTACTGTAACACAAGAGCAGATGTGTTTCCGTACTAACGTATTAACATATCGTCAGGCAGTGAAATATTATTTTTACACTTAGGAATTATATCCCTCTCTCTCTAGATATATATATATGTTATTTGTAAATGAGTTATATGTTATATTATGCAAATCAGGTTTGTACCATCTGATAGTTGTCTTAGACGGAAACAATGAAGGATACACATTATACACATTATACACATCATACAACTCCAGCCATAGTTTAGCAACTTCAAATCTCTCTCCTCTCTTATCTTTCTTTTTATATATATGATATAATTCTAGATTTAATGTTTGCTATATAACTGAGAAATGCCTGATATATGAATATAGCGTATGTAAGCATCAGCAAACATTGATATGAACAGCCATCTGCAACACTCTGCCTCATGCTTAGTGACTGCGTTTTTTGGAGTTAGCCTGTAGTATATATATATATATATATATATATATATAAACTTATTTATAAATGAAACTTTGTGTCTGTGTGTGTATCCGTTGCCTATAGACTCCGAAACGGCTGAACCGATTTTCTTGAAGATTGACACAGTTGTACTATAAGCCTCTGCTAGTGTTCTTAGCTAGAAGTCGAGGTACCCGCGATAAATATCGAAAATCGATAATCGAAAAATCGGGTTATAGAAGGAGTGGTCCGATTTTAATCAAATTTGATGCACTCATTTTCAAAGACATATGAAACGATATTCAGAATTTTCATGGTTGCATTTCTTACAATAGTGCAGAAAATCGATAATATATATATATATATATATATATATATATATATATATATATATATATAAAAGCAAGATGTTTGTGTGTGTGTGTGTGTGTGTGTGTGTGTGTATATCTGCCTGTATGTCTGTATTTTTCAGCCCTTTTAGTTTAGTTTTTGCATCGGGTTTGGCTTTGCATAGATATAATTGTAGTTCTTAGTCTCAGCCATGACACCATTTACTCAGAAAACTTATTTAGCCTTCAAAATTCAGTTTACGACAAAAAAAACTTATTTGATATCGATACCAGGAAATCAAAATTTGACTTACATCCATTCATTTTTCTTTCAGTCTACGGTTTCACATTAACATTAACTGGAAACAACTATTGCGTTTTAGTCTTTCGTGCCAACGTCTAGAGAGTCTGAGCTCCAGGACCTTGGATTAGTTTTAAAGCTTTCATTACACCCGAGCAAGTTTAATCCTATGGTCGGGCAGTTTGAACTTCGAGCCATTATAAAGGGGCAATCGATAACCGAGCACATTTTTTTTAATCATCTCACCCCAAGCAAGGCATTCCACTGCCACTATTGCGCATGGGGCTACATAGGGGAAGGTAAAGAGAAGGAGTGGTTAGACAGAGGGAATGTCAGGAGGAAGGTGACAGATGAGTAAGGATAGCGAGGATGAGGGTTGGGCAGATGGGAAGAGTGATTGATAGAATGGGAGCAGGTTAGTGTGTTAGGAGGTGTCTATTGACCTTACATTTAAACTCCTGGAGATTGTAGCCGTCGGGGAAGCAATCGCTTGGAAGAGAATTCCACAGTCGGGAAGTGCGAGGAAATAAACTGTTGGAGTAGAACTTACGGCTGCATTTTATCGGTTTCACTGTAAAAGGGTGGGATCTAGTAAATCTAAAAATAAAAATAATACACCCATCGAAACGTCGTGAATATAAAAATATTGATTAGGACACCAGTCCAGATAATTTAAATCGTATAAATAATTTGAACAAGGGCAGTACGGCTCACATCTTCGGTCAGGATGACGTATCATTTCACCCTGGAACAATTTTTGATTCAAATGTTCGAGGTCACGTTTTTCACTAACCATCTTTACCTCGATTATGATATGTTTTTAGGCACTCTTCAAAAGGTACCATAAGCCTAGATCGAATTGACATGGTCGATATAACCAAAGATTCATATTCCATATCCTCATCTAATGCTTAGTATACAAATTGCATACACAGTACTTACATTATTCGAACTATTGTCCTTATCTTTGTTGCTCTTTGTACGACGTTTCCGCCTTTGTACGCTACAGCCTTCTTCAGGTGCTAGAAATTTCGAACCAACCATTTCTTAAAATTACTGTAGTTTATGAACGCGATTCTTTGCGAAAAGCCTCGATTGAAAGTCACGAATTATCTCCTTCAAACCCTGCAATTTACTTGTTCACCGCTGATGTAGCCTAGTACTGAACGCACAACTCGAAGAATCAAATCAGGAACTAACCAACGTCTATATCCATTAGGCCATGTGTCCTTAAGTAGTTCACATACCCCAGGGAATTGTAATAAATAGTTCGGTTCAAAATTTATAGCACCTGAAGAAGGCCGGAGTGTACAACGGCCGAAACGTCGTACAAAGGGAAACAGCGCTGAGTACAATAGTCCGTATAATGTAAATACTGTAAATACTACCTTATCTCAGATAAATAAAAAAAAATACTAATTGTATACACGTTTCTGATTATTGATATTGAGCTCAACTTCTATAAATTATATTTTGCTGTGGAATTGAACCATACTAATATATATATATATATATATATATATATATATATATATATATTAGTCATCCACATTTCATCCGTTTCGCTGTATCACAGCTCATCAGTGTTGCTAGACATACCCACTTGCTTCTGGCCGGGATCGAAATTCGACAGATTTGGTGTCAGTCGGAGTCTCTACTCCCTAAGCCATCGGTGCATGGGGGTCAGAGAAGGGAAATTTTAACGTTTTGTATAAATCATTAAAATATAAAGGAAGTTTTTTCTACGATTCTGAAATGTATAAAGTTAGATATCATTGTCATTCTGACTCCGTTGGAAAGTAAATGTCAAAGTCTGGAGATAGGTATCAATCAACATATACCATCCAATATTAGCAAGAGCAATATCAATTAATATATCAGGTTCTGCGATCGCTGAATATTTCATTCAAAGTGAGTTCGGTCTTATAGCCTTTATATATCCGGTTTGAGTAACTCTAATAGTGAATATCACTTGTCAGTTCTTGGATCAGTACATATTACGTTCCATCAATCATCTCTCTGTAAGCAGTAAGCGCGTTTGGTGGACTTAAAGGTAATTAAGCTTCTTGTGCTTACATATTACATGAACATGGGGATTTATATCTTTTAGTTGTTTCGCTTTTTATTTTTATGCCCATTTTTGTTCTGATAATAAACGAACGATAAACCGGTTGAGCAGGCTTTTCGTTGTCATATGTCAAAGTGTCCCAGGAACTGCTGGAGAACCTGATACTGACTGGCCAGATAGAGGGAAAGAGAGACAGAGGAAGGCAGGGAATAACATATTTGCAGGGCCTGGTCGGATGGATGACGGAACGGGGTTTGCCAGTATTAACAGGAGCAAACATACTAAGGGCCACAAGGGATAGGGAGCCGTGGAGGGCCATGATCGCCTACGTCCTGAAGGAACAGGGCATATAGAAGAAGAAGAAAGATGTCAAAGTAGCAATTTACGATTAATATATATATATATATATATATATATATATATATATTTCTCACCCTCTTTTTTGTTATAGTTATTTTAAAAATGAGGCACAATGTTGAATGTATAGGATATCTCCTTAATATTGAACTAGCTAAATGAGTTTGCTGAAAATTACACCACGTCAGAGTAACCTCGATTTTCTAAGCTTTGCTTAGATATGGCAAAAGACCGAAATACGGGGCAATCAATGAGAATCGAACACACTATTCAGCTGTAACTGATCTAGCAATTCAAGACAGATATCATTTAGTCTACATTATGGTGTACCCTACTTATTTCAGTAATGAATTGTTCCTTTTTTGTTTTGAACACCCTTTTCAATATTCTGCAATCAGTATACGTTGTTTCTTTTTTAATTTTCCTTTTAATACATCTGAGGTCGATGTAAATTGTTCCTTTTTTGTTAAGAGTAATATTTCAATATATCTGCAATAGTTATAAATTGCTTGTTTTCTTTTTTGCACTTTCCAATTTATTTTCTATTGTTATTGTTTCTTTTTTGTTATTACTATTATTTCAATATAACTGCTATTATTATCGGGATGTGCATTGTGGTGCACTGGATATCGATTCGGAACGACTAATGCGGGATGCCGAGTTCGAATTCTAGCTAAATAATTTTCGTTCATTTATGCACAAATAACCATAAGAAAGGTATTAATCCGTCACTTCCATTTTTGGGTTAAATTATAGAATTTGGTTGGCAACAAGTCTACTCCAGAAAAAAGCAACCCACTGTGGGGTTACCTTCTGCCAAGTCATTCGTGTCTCTGTCGAGACATGATCGCCCAAGCGTGTATCACGTATGGCACTTAATTGACTGACTATTATGATGGCGAGTTTCAAAGTGTACCTTAGAATTAACACAAGGCCGAAACTATGAGACACTCAAGATCTAATTCACTATTCTATGGTAATTGATCAAGAGAGACAAATTTGTCAACCATTACACTACATCGAAATGCCTATTTACCAACTATTATTATTAATTTTTCTTTTTTTGTTGCGAACATATTTTCAATATGTCTGCTATTATATTGAAATTGTTTCATTTTTGTTATGATGATACTTTCAATATGTCTGCTATGATTACAAATTGATTTTTTTTTAGAGTGAATTCTTCCAACGTATCTACTGTTAATGCTCTAATAAAACAAACCGTTTGTCTATATTGGAATGGAATACAAATACCTATCGAACCAAGGATATTATTATTATTTAGTTAGTTTGTTAAAGAGACGTAGAATAAAAATTCAGTCTTGTTCAGCTGCCAATCCTAAAGAGATATGAAGGATAATCATGTGAATTTTTTCTGAGATTATACTTGATAACACTTTACGATTTTTTTCACTTTTCGTTAATGTTTTTCAGTGAATTTCCAAGGCACCTGTAAACGTTGATTTTTGCATGATTTTAAAAGCAATATTTTACTGATAATCTCCAGAACTCGCTGAAAGAAAACGCTGTATACCAATTTTATCGTGATCAGTTTAACAACTTGGATAAAAGATAGCTGCTACTTAACAGCGGAAAACGGCGTTAGTGACTCCGCGCGTCATCTCTTAGAAAGAAAGGTCCAAGTGCTACGATTTACAGTGATGATCTCTGCCTATATCTGTCACCATCATATTATCGCCGATCGTATATTTCGACATCGTTATAATGCTCATAAGTTAGGATGCTGTTCAAAATTTATCATTTCTTGTGAAAATGCTGGCTCAGGCCGAAAGAGATATTTAGGAGGAGAAGCATTGTTCTCAGGTCTGGCACCAGAGGTCGGACCCTGAAGGTGAACTGACGTAATCGTGTCCATATAAATGTCTTTCACCATCCGAATTTGAAATATGTCTACTTGGCTCAGAATATTAATACAATACAGAAACGTGTAAAAGTTATAGGATGGCTGCATATATTCTACATTGTCAAATTATTGATAAGTTTAGAAATTTATGAGTGAAACATTCAAGTAAACCGGAATTTGCTTAAGGTTATTTGAGGATATCTCCCGCGTCGGGTAAGCTCCTCTTATTTATATATCAATTTACCTTCTTCGCACAAAATCGAAAAAAATGCTCAAACTTTAGTGGATGTTAAGCAGCAAAGATATCAAGCAAATCTTAATTAATTTATGCATTTATTTTGCACCGCTCCATCTCCAATCCTTGTTCATGATGGTCTTCAACGCAGAATAGTACAATGTCTAACTGCTTCTTTTTACACCGGTGTTGTTAAGATTATTCCGTTCCTTTATACAGGTGTCGACTTGTTTTTGAATTTACCTTCTTTTAGCATTACGTAAGAAGACAGCACCTACAAAACAGCAGGTGAACTTAACTCATTCTTCTTCCAGACGCGTTGTCACCCAAGGTTATTGAACATTGTCTATCCCATAGCGGGGAAAATGAAATTGAATCATATTTAAAAAGAAAATGACTATTATGAATTCGACCATCTACCATTGCCCGATCTGAGATGGTAAAGATTAGTCTACAATGAACCCAAATCTAATTATCTTTTGATTTTTGTCTATACATCTGTGCTGAGGTAGTATTTATATTATTTATATTTTGCGGACACTTGTCTTTAAATTTACTGTCGTATTTCCGACTGATGTACGCACCGGCCTTCTTCAGGTACTAAAAACTGATCGAAATATAGTTGGATTGTACAACGGCTGAAACAACGATAACATGGGAATAAAAATGAGGACAACAGTCCAAACAATGTAAATAATTGTGATTACCTTTATTAAAATTCGACTACAGACGTAAAATTTGAACGTGTTGTTCAATTTGTATCTATTTAATCTGAAAAAAATCTTTTGAAATATTGACATTTAATGTCTACACATGCCTTTCATTGACAACAATTTCGAGAATTTAGGTATCACCATCATTACACAAAACAGATATTTACGAATTCAATATAACAGCGTGCGTCTGTAGATTTTACTTTCATATTACAATGAATGACTCGCAAGCATTTCCAATACGTTTTTGGTCGTTGGTTACCATTATGTTCGTATTTATTTTCCTTTGGTCTCTCATTCATATTAGATTTACTATTGTTAAATATCTGCGCTTTATCAAACAGATATAATTGACGCGAAATCATTGATGGGGTTAAGTGCATTTACGAATTTCTATTGATTTACGCTTTGATACTAACTTTGAGTCGATTTATTCATGGTGGTCTTGTTTTACAAGGAATAATCTTTGATGGAAGCCACGCTAGAATAAAGAAATAAAAGCGCCGTTGGCATAGAATTAGAAATTCAAACGACTCAGCATTTTCGTAAAAGTGTTTGGTAAGCTTCCCTTGTATCGTAAAGTTCTGTGTGATTTCATATATTTCTCTTATTCCATAGAATTGATATTTATGGAAAAGTTGGTAAAAATGAAACAAACACATGAAAAGAAAGGCACATTTTAAAAGAAGTAATCACGTGATCGAGCGAACTCAAAACAACTCAATGTCAGGCAGTCAAAGAGAACTAACTAGATTAATTTTTATAAAAATAATCATTAAAAAACAGAGGAAAATCACATTCAATTGTAAGAAAATATCTAAAATCGAAATATCATGTTATGATCGATAACATTACCGATTCAATTTTGGATTTGGTCAAGAATATGTAGATATATCACCGGAGCACTAAACTAGATTTGGGAACAATATACCAAGCATAGACGAGTGCTAGTCTAAAGAATAGTTTGATTGACTCATAAATTTTCTACGGGTTGTCGATATATTCCAGGTTTTCTTTTTATTATTTTAGCGATTTAATCATAATTTTTCTAATGAACAGCTGGGGAAGAAGAGGTAAATGTATTTCTTTCTTATCGGTATTTGCACTTAAGTGAAAACAATAAACATAGCGTGAGTCGGAACTGGGATCTCACATTAGGAAATGTGAACCATTATCCATTGCACAAGTCTCGCATTGAAGCTTATAGTACCTGATATTTCCAAACTGTCACCCACATCGCTAATGATTATGCTCTATATTACTTAAATCCAGTGATTGTAAGGAAAATGTTGTTTCTATGTGATGTATCTGTAGGCCAGATTTACAAATCTTCCAGAAAATGAAAGCAGACGTTTCAGTTTATATGTCATCGACGTTATTGGCAGGACACGTTGCAAATTCTAGGGATTCTCATCCTAATTTCATTCTTGTAAAAAAAAAATTCCCCTATGTTGAATCTGAAGAGACATCCACAGCCTCCGCATAGTTGGGAACAAGATGGAGAGATGTGTCGTTTCTTTGGTTTCTTCGTCTCCTGTATGTCTGTTGGTATTTAAAAGAAATTATTTCTTCTACAATTTGTTCTCTCTGTAGCTTCCCTTTCTCAGTTAGCCGGATCTATTGCTATCTTCAGCAAGCGGGATAACTTCACTGTCCGTAATTGGGCCTGCGAATTGTTATCCAGGATTTGACAAATTTTGATTTGAAGGAATCATTCGTGTTTGCGGGCTGTCTTGTTCATAATCTTTTAAAGCGACTTATAGGTAAATCACATGATTAGATAATATTGATAATGTCGAAATGAGACAGCTCTTGTAAAACGGTGATTTCTTTTTAAATTCCAATATTTAAAATACTACTGTAAATATTGCTCGACTACGTAAAGCGCTTTTAAAAACGAAATACTACGGACTGTGGATTGTTAGTCCATTATTCCTTACCATTACTAAGATATATATGTTACGGAAATTAACGAAGATTAACAAAATGGTTTTAAACAACCGACATTTTGAAATGGCTTGGGTGAACATTATTTATGATTGATACTCGTATTTAACTAGATATTCTGTTTGTGAAAAAACAGTATTATATATTTATTTCTGCAGGCTGATTATTTAAGAAGAATTTTTGTTACGACATGACACACATTTTCGTAAAAAAATTTATTGTAAATAATAAGGCCGGTAGAAATAAATATATAATACTGTTTGATTATAAACAGAATATCTATTTAATTACGAATATTGAACAAAAATAATGTTCAACAAATCATTTAATATATATATAGTCATCCGCAGACAGATCTGTTTCGCTGTATCACAGCTCATCAGTACGGCTAGACAATCGATTGCTTTTTGCCCAGGATTGAAACCCGACCGCATTGGTTGCAGCTGACGATTCTACATCTGAGCTACGGGCGCTCGGTAGAAGAGGGCAGACATTTTAGTGTGTATATTATCATTATACACGCTCAATAGCTGAGAGTGTTCTAATTCATTACTGAATGAACAATGCGTAGATGCCAAAGTAGATACTTTTTTTTTCAAATCTACCATTCTATAGGCAATGCTGCGCGTTTGCTGCCCGAAGGTCGGTCCGTTAAAGAGTTATCGTTTTTAGAATCTGTTTACATCACGTTTCATCGGCTGATTATGTGCCTGCAAAAAGAGAACTTTCTTCGTTCTCTGTGTCTCAGCGCTGTGTGTTTATGCTTTATACTCATTAGATGATTATTTACGCCGATTTGTTGTTTTTAGGAATTAATATATTTTTGTGATGGCTCTTTATTTACCCACATTTCTACCTTTTAAATTATTGCTGTTTTGATTATGGTTGTCCAACGAATCCTTCCGAATAAGTGTTGGACGAAAAAAATCCCTTTAAAAGAATGTGTTCCGTCATTTTCAAAGACATAAATTATGTGGTACAAAGATTTTTTTTCAATAGACAAACATGAATTTTTAACAAGACAATTTTTTGAATATTTTTTAAGTAGGGGTTTCCAAGGATTCTTTTAATGTGTTGTTTTAATTCATTTTTATCATTCAAAGTGCAATTTATATCACTGGGACTATTCTTGTTTTCAATTTCCACATTTTTTCAATTTCAATTTCCAGGTTTTTATATTTGGATAGTTTTTCACATTCCTTAGTTGATATGTTACAATACGCTAGAGAAGCCATATCAATTAGTAGAAAAGTTATTTTCTTTTCTCTTTTTGACAATAGTGTCCAGGAATGTGCGTTATGGTGCAGTGGATATCGGCAACAGTTTTTGACAATAGTGTCCAGGGATGTGCTTTGTGGCACAGCGGATATCGGCTCGGAACGAGAAATCAGGGAGCGGATTTCAAATTCCAGTCGAATCCATTGCGTTCATTTACGCGCAAATACACTTGGGAAAGGTATTAATCAGTCTCTTCCTTCCAGTTATGGGTTAAATAACAGGACAGATTGGATTCTATAGCCTTGGCTGGCAACCAGTCTACCGTAGAAAGCAATGAAAACCTACTGCGGGATAATCCTCTGCCCAGTCATTCATGTTTCTTTCGAGACATGATCGCCCACGCGTGTATCACGTATGGCACTTAACTGATTGTCCAGCCTATTGGGTTCATTTTTCCTCTTTGTGTGTATGGCATAATCTCATAGAATCGTGAAATCTTCTATTTCTGTAACCGGTTCTGTGTGATGTTCATATCAGTGATTGTTTGCATATTTTCCATATATCAGCATATTGTCCAATGTAAATATTGCTCCATTCTAACCTGACGATCTTTATTTTCATTTGGGGAAAGTACAGAACAACCTGAGATTAGATGGTCTATCTTGTTCTTCTTGTTCTTCTTGTTCTTCTTCTTATTATTATTATCGAGTTTGAGAGTAGCACCCTAACAGTACGAGGTCAGAGTACACATATTTGAAGTCAAATGTCCCAATCATGATATTATAGCACATCTGATAAAAGTGTACCACACACATATATTACAACAAAATATGCGTAAAAAATTATAAAAGCTGCAAATAATCATGCAGGTGAAATGCAGTCGAAAACGCCTTAAAGTCGGCTAACCAGTCTACCCTGAGTGCCTTTGATTGAGGATCTCCCCAGCTATTTGACACTCAGTTTGCTTAAAAATTTTTTTTCGTCTAACTAAAAAAAAATAACACTAAAAACTAGGCAGTAACTGTTGCTCTCTATTTGCGCTCAGGAACAGAAATGAACAGTGTGTCGGCTCGTAACGGAAATGACCCAGTCTCTTTTTCTTATTATCATTCGTATCTTATTATTATTAGTAATAGTTAAATGTGCGACGCATAAATTGTCACTTTTGATGTTTTTAATTTCGACTATGCGTGCTGTTTGTTTTGGATCTTTCGACTGCAGAGAATAGTAGGTTCAACTTCGCAATGTCTGTGAGAAATATACCACCATGACACAATTCATGTCACCGTAAATATGTGAACAACATACGATGCTGGTTGGAATTCGATCCAGAAGGTCCAGTACGATAGTTTCAAAGAGTTTCAGTTTCAATACACGATCAGTGCAAGGGATAAGATAAGATTTGAATGGTTCTAAGTTTGATAACGAATATGTTGGAATGACCATTAATGAGAGTGATATTATGCTTCCATTCATCTCTCAACAGAGCCTCAGAGTAAACATGCATGTCCACATCAACTGCCTTGATAAAGAAGTGCTCTCTCGGTTAAGAAAGTAGATGATAAAATAACCTGCGTTTGAAACAGGACCCTGCACCATTCCATACAAGCAGCAAAACCATGTCATAGCCGCCAGAGAATTTCTTAGACAACAGCACCCTTTACATTTAGCCAGCTAACATTCTAGTTCGGAAACCTGTGATTATTATGTCTGGATAGTAATTGATTGAGAGCCTCGCAAAATATCTGGTAACACCAATGATTAAATGTAGGCAAGGTTTATGGGAGCATTCACCAAATTAAACAAAGGAACTGTCCAAAATGTTGCAAGAGATGCCTAAAGAAGTTATGGTTAAAGCCAATGAGGATTTTATTAAAAAAAAACAAAAAAACTTACTCTTTTATACTTCAAAATATTTATTTTGTAATTTTGGTAGATATAATGTTAAAATGAGATGTCAGTGACACTTTCATTTTTGCGTTATATATATATATATATATATATATATGTATATTCCTTCAAATTGAACCTTTTTTTTTATACTACGATCTCCCGAACGTCATCAGGCATAATTTTCTAGATTATTTTTCTGTTATTCTAAGGTGATTTGATTGTTTCCAATATTTATTTGAACTCATTGAGATTTCCCATCAGTAATGTCTGGTGGCTCTAGCTAGAAATCAATTGACAGATATCCCCATACTACCCCCACTCATGATATCTCCCGCTATTCCTGCTAATTTTAGTAAGCAATGGACGTAAAAAGTTAGATCATGATAAGTACGACTGTCACCTCTGTCTCTGACGTACTTATAGTGTTTGGACAAGGTCAATATATTTGACAGCTTTTCAGACTCATTTAATGTCACTTTTTTTGCTCAGAAGAAACAACAGACTAGATGCAATGTTATTTTTTATTGTTATTCTTTTGCAACGATAATTATTCTTCTTTTTTTGTTTTAATTTTTCGAATTGTGTATTTAGTCATATCCTGATATATATATATATATATATATATATATATATATATCTGTGTGTGTGCGTGTATATATATATATGTATCTATGTTTGTGTGTATACTTATATATATATGTATGTATGTGTTTATATATGTGTGTTATGCGTTTCTATATTTATATATGTATGTACGTATGTATGTATGTTTACATATTTATGTATATATGTATGTGTGTATATATATATTTTTTTCTAAACATATACTGTTAAATATAGGAAACAATGAATGTCTATTATGTTTAATCATTAGTAGTTCTAAATATCGTATTTTGGCTTTAATTTCAGTTGAAAAAGACAAAAAGTTCGAAGCATTTGGCTCACATGAGTCATCTTCAGAGATGTTACAAGAACGTTAACACAGAAACATCCACCATTAGCGACGATTTTATCTTGTGTTGACATAAAACTCCGCTAATAAACGGCAACAAATTTATATATATGTGTGTGCGTGTGTGTGTTTATATGTGTGACTGTAAGTGTCTGTGTGTTGGCGTGTATTTATTTATTTATGAGGACTGAGGGTGTGTGTTTGACAGAGAGAAGGAGAGTGTATATAATTTACATTTTCCATATTTTTTGGTCTCTGTGTAGAGCGAAAAATGCAATTTTAGAATTGCCGAAGTCGAGTCTTACTTCACATTTTATAAACTCAGGTGCATTAAATATATAGCCTAACTCTAATTCCTTGCTTCAGAAAACAAACTCTTCTCTGTCAAATGTAAAAGCCGCAGCGAACAATGTTTTTGATTGTGTGTTTTGCAGTTTATAAATTATTTACTAAAAATTATGCCCGTAGTTGCCCTTTCCAGAATTCCAGGGCGGAGATAAAAATAATTCCAGCCCAACATCAACAAAAAAACACATAAACATTGTGCGTTTCGTCAAAATGGCATCTATGTTGTTTTACAATGTATTCCATTTTACAATCAAGAAAACGTTAAGCCGTTTTTTGGAAACATGTAGTAGTATTCAGAGGACATATTCATAAAACTGACATTGTCATATATATTTGACAGAATTGCATAGCAGATTTTACTATACGAGTGTCCATTTATATATATATATATATATATATATATATATAATGGTTCATGTATATTCAGAGTGTCGATGATCATGACGCACTTAAATTTCATGTCACTTGTTACTCTGACCTTTCTTCTTTTACTATTGTTCATTTTTATTTTTCTGCCATCCATTTAGGAAAACGAATTTGCATGAAGTTTCTCCAATTTCTCTTGACTTCAGCTTTGTGTGTTAAATTTTAAACCCTTTTTTTTTTAGAATTTTCAAGAGTTTAAATCTGATCGTTGAACTTTTTCTCATAATTTATATTTCTCTTCAATTTTTTTTGTTTCTCTGATTTAATATTTAATTCTTTGTGTTTATTTCTCCCTTCTTATTTTTGCTATTACTTTCGTGGTTGGATTATCTCCCATGACATTATAGTTATATGCATTTATTTCAATCTTTCGATACAGCTATTTAAGTATTCGGCTGGTATTTTCTTTTGAAAAGATTTCTGAAAAGGAAAAGTATATTGAACGAACGTGTTAACTATAACCTCAGTTTCATTTCCGCCATATTACCGACTTTGATTGTGAAAACCATCGTCTTTAAACAAATTTCAGACATATTGTCTAGTATTAAGACATTTGATGAAGACAAAATGGCTTCTGCAACGTGTACAACGAAGGTACTGAAACTAATATGATTTGGCGCCGAAACGTGTCACGGAGTGGTCGTCTTTGGGAAGATGTCGACAGTTTTTCGAGTGGTCTCAGGCAAAGAGAAAACGTCCAGACGCTCTTTGTTAAAGATAATGAAGTATGAGCGGTAAAGAAGATATTTAAACTTCTTTACGCGTCTTGGGAGAACATGTTGAATGAATCGGTCAGGTGTGATTATGAAAGTGATTTCATATTTGCAGAATAGAATGTGAAATGACGCGACTCAGTGATACTTTATTAGTTGTGCTACATCTGTGGAATTTGGGAAAAGGACATCCGATTTTAACCAGAATTGATTAGGAGTATCTGTATGTGGACAAGATTACCTAACCATTTGTCTATGTGTCCAATATTAATTGTACGTTTCTGTACGTGGCCGAAATTAGCTTTCAAATGGAACCCAGACAAAGTGTGTTTAATAGGAAAAATAATGGTGTGATTGGCCATTTCCTTATCAGAAACATATATTTCATCGTCCAAATAACGTTACAGTTAGATCTAAAATACATAAATTGTTTCTCTTAAAGAAGTTTCTTTTCAGTAAAATAGGTTTATTAAGTCTAGTAATCGTTATTTTTATGTCTGTTATTGATGAGTGAGTGCCTGTTGTAATCGCTTGCCTGAAGTAGTGAACATTTTGATTATATAATTATATTTCTTTCACTTATATGAGTTATCAATTTTAGCTCCTTCATTGGTTGAAGTTCTCAAGTGTGGTGGTTTCTCTTACAGTATAAATTTATTTGTTTGTAACCCCCCCATCGCCAGACTATGAAGACTGAACACAGAAGGTATATTCATTTTAACTTTTTTAATCATTTACCTTAAAAAAATGAAATTATCACACAGATTAAACATTGTTTCGAATGACAAGCTTTATATCCATAATAGACACAGCGTCTGAGGAGGTATTTTTAAAAACGTGACTAGAGTTCTTACAAAGTCGTACGGATTTGGTTCAAATTATAGGCGAATACTTACAAACTTATAAAGTAAGGCATAAAATCTACCACTGATATATATATATATATATATATATATATATATATAAGAAAAAAGTTATTTAGCTGACGCGATACGCCCTCTGAGAGACATTAACAAGCCAATAGATAAAGTATTTCATAGAAAAAAAACGCGTCGTTTACGATAAGTTTTTCCTGAAGTCGGTCTGATTTGTTTTGTCTCTTCTATTGATACATTTTGTCTAAGAGTATTTACACACGCACCCGGCATATATGTATATATAGTCATCCGCAGCAAATTGTACCACGAAATTTTAATATTGCCTGGAAATGACATATCGAATTGTTTCAAAATGAAATTTCTTTTTTCCAACACTTCTTCAGAATGATTCGCTGAGAGAGGTGACTAAAATAAATTTATTTCTAAAATAATTAAAGAGAAACCCTAACATATCGGTGTAAATATACTCTTAGTGAGTATAAAGCATGAAAAGAATAACTCATGGCATATCAATGAGACAGAGAATAAGAAAAATCTCTCTTTCTGCCTGCACAAAATCTGTTGATGAAGCCTCTGAAAAACTTAAACGTTTATGTGACCGAGCCGAATGCAAAGCTTAAACCGGGTTATCAATTAAACTAAGTCCATACAACAACTTACAAGCTGTCAAGCGAATACTGTTATTCACTGCACCATATAATGTTGTCAAATCCTGGTCTCCAGCTCCAAGTTGGTTTGTCCCATATAGTCGGCGTGGCACCAATATTTTAAATAATAAATCACGGTACCATGTTGCAGGTAGAGCAAACATTCTTTGCAGTGGTTCGGTTAACCGGAATAGTTTTAAAATCAACACGCAACTTGACAGAAGAAATGTAAAACTTTACGCACACCGAAACTTTCTCAACAACTCTCTGATTCCCACTACCCCCGCGTGGCATTTTTAAATAGATTAGACCTAGCATCTTTCATCTGGATAAACTTGTTAAAGATACTTGAAAGTAATAGCAATAGGCGACTGATCAGGAAAATATGGTGAATATATCAATATCTAGTATTTCAGTTCGGTAGATTTTAGTAGTTTCACCCTGGCAACCTGAGGTTGGGCATAGTGATGAAGCAGATTCTCACCTCAATTAACCAGTATAGGTCGTATATTGGTTAACTGAATGTGCCTATCATCCCCTCACTTTCAATAAACTTCGACAGTGAATCGCTTGTTTGATTCCAGTATACTGTCATTACTGAATATTGACGAAATTCTGGCAATCGTTATATGAGACATTTTCCTGATATCTATTGTGCGTATTGTTCAACAAGTATAACCGCAGACCTCTACTGGGTTCCCACGACGGCGATAGCATTGTTGAATTATTTTGTCGACACTTGTAGCGTTACAGTTCCAATGCCAACAGAAGCCTCTTTGTGTATTCTGGTAACAAATATAAATGTGCCATCAAAGAGGATAAGTCTTTTTTTGCTGATAAAATAAGGCAATGAAGAGCCTTTAAAAAATTAGATTCCCTGCGGATACTGGTGGCATTGAAATAATAGATATTGCTACATTCACCCTATTTCCCCGATCAATCGCCCACTTCCTACGACTTTCCAAGTATCTTTAAAAATTTTATCTAAAAGAAATGTGTTAGCTCCAGTCTATTTAAAATTACCTTGGGTGGGTAGTGGATGTCAGAGCGTTGTTGATATAGTTTCGGCGTGCCTGAATTTTCTCTCCTCGACCTTTTCCTCAATTTGAGGTATTATCTTCACCTGCTGATTAGGCGAAATGTTTTTTGCTTGAGCTTTCTTCGACTTATAATATTTACTCATGCGGAACATATTTGCCTTCGTTTATTGTTTTATTTTGTTTTACGGTATCAACACCAATACCTTATTTAATGCCGACAATATTTTATGATAGGTTTGTATAAATGGAATATGTATTCAAAGAAATCATTTTGTTGATCAGATTTCATTGGCGTATTTTTGTAAAGAGGTGTTTTGTCGAAAGTCTTGCTGCTTATATTTTTTCCTTAAAAATGTATTGTTTCTAATATTTTTCATAAAAGATTTATTTATATAATGATTTATTTATACTTTCATAGTGTCTTAACTGCAGTTAACGATTTACTCATAGCTTGGACCCTAACAGTGTTTTACCACCCATTTTAACATTCAATGGTATGCTTACACCTTTCCTTCAGGTATGTTCTCTCGAACCAACTCCTGTTTTCTCTAAAATCTACAGCAAATGCCTTGGTACTTCTTAATTTCTTGCTCGTTAGAAATTCACTTCTGTGTTTTCCCAATTAAATACCACAGTTGAACCGATCTGATTTATTAGCACTCTATCCTTTTTTGAAGAAATACAAGTGGCTCTTTTCAAATCATAATTGGTTTAGCATTTCAACATGCTCGGTCTTTTTTTAGTTTAACAATACTGATTTCGCTTCTTTACGTTTACTGCTTGTGTATTAACGATTATTGCTGAAAGAGCCAATCAATTCTCAGATAAACTCGGGCCCTTGATTTGGATACCTGTGAAGGCATTTATTGGTCTTCTTTACAAGTTTAAATGTTATGCAATTTCTGGATGGAATTTTGAACCGATTCAATCTTTCTTATCAAATCTCGAAAAGAAAATTGTTTTGAACGGCCACTCTTCTAATTTTAATTCATTAATGGAAATGTCCCCCAGGTTTAAATCCTGTTTACCCTGATTTTAATTTTATTTAGCGTCTTTCTTGATGCCATCATTTCTCAACTAGTTGTATTTTCTGATGGGAGATGCATTTACTCATGTTTAACTTCTAAGTGTCAACTGTTCGATAGGGTTAAATTGAGAGTTGGTTTCAAAATTAACCATTTGTTGTTAACTAAGTCTGCAATAGGAAACTGCTCATTTTGTCGTCTAAAAGATCCTTCCTTGTCTGTCATCAGCGCGACTGATGCTAGCATGCAGGAGATTGATTCATTGAAACTACGCGGTCTGAACTGCAAAGCTTATATTGAATAAAATGTAGGTTTTTTTATAGAATATTTAGTTCACGGTGTCAGTTTAAACAATTTTTCTAGCCCGAATCTATCTGACATATTTATACGTTTATAGTTGACTATTCTTTGAATATTTCTGTCACATACTTTTTTATGTTTGTTCTATATATTCTGAGATTCATGATAAAATACAAAGAATAGAAAATATGATTAGTACTCACTTGGCAATCACTTTTCCACCATAAATTTGGCCTTGTGCCACATCTAAAGTACGCTTGGAAAATCAATAATTTTCTCATTTGTCTTTCTTTGTCTCCTTGCGTGTTAGTGACATTATAACGTTTTTGTTATGAATTGAATTTTAATAATTTTTTTAAAAGATGGACCCATTTCTAATATTTAATAGAATATAGTTGATATTGGTTTTGATAGTCATTCCAATAAAATCAATATCATTCCGAAGAAGTGTGTGTGTGTGCGTGTGTGTATGTGCATGTAATGGCTGCCCACTCGTATTTAAGGATACCAATCTACTAGGATGGCTAGATATTTCCCATTTCAGATGATTGCTCAGGCTCCTTTGTGCTTGTTCAACACCTACAGAGACAACCGGTGGTTTATACTGCAATTATGCTAGGTAGACTTTGTTACATTTTCTGGGAGAGAGTGCGTTATCTAGCATGACTACTATGCTGAACAACGCCAAAACGCTAAGACCCTCTGTCACGATGACTTCGTGCTCACACAGACATCAACGGCTTCTCTAAGAAAGCTGTCTACCCAATTTCAATCACAAGGTTTGGCTATGCGCTTCAGGCACTTTCCAGTGGTTCTGAATGTTGTTATTATATATATATATATATATATATATATATATGTGTGTGTGTGTGTGTGTGTGTGTGTGTGTGTGTGTGTGTGTGTGTGTGTGTGTGTGTGGGCGCGCGCGCGCGCAAATATTAAATTGTTCGAACGTCCGCTTTCCGACCATGACTGCCTGGTACGTAACTCACTATGGTCGATTTGTGAGGACGTTTATCTCATTGTTATTGCTGAAATAGTCAATTGTTGTACTAGTTCGATATTCTTCGAGTCCCGACATTTTTCAGACTATTGTTCAGACCGAATAACGCGTTCTTACCCAAAGATTTAACTAAGGTCCGCTCAGCATATTTGCAGTTTAAAGTACAAGTATCAGGTGGCAAACACTACTGTGCCTAAGCAAGCTTCTGAAATGGAGATTAATTAGCTGCCCTTGTAGAGAGGCATGCTCGGATACGTGTGGCCGGTTAATATTACATAATGTATTTGAATTACATGCATAAAAATAATCATATTTACATTTATAATGAGTGCATTATTTCATATTCATGACATCTATATATATACGGCGAAACAGATCTGTCTGCGGATGACAATATATATATTATAACACGTAGCTTTTAAGCCCACTGTTCTAGCATTTACTTGTATAAAGAGTGTTCGCTGCACACACACACACATATTGATATATATATAGGACTCTTTCAAGTGTGATAATTTACCTTGATTTTTAAAGGCAAAATTGTGCTATTAGAAATTATCATTCATAGCAATTAGACAAATGGAACATTTACGTCAGTAGATCAACAGGGAAGACATCAATTACGTACAAACAAATCTAAAACCTGTGAACATAATTTAACTAAACAGAAAGTGAATACGTTAATTCATCAGCAAAGATGGCTTTGTTAATTAAGTCACAAAAGGGTTAACAGAGTTCAAGCATTGCAACAGGAAGAATGGGATAAACTTGAATTATACTTACAAAATGAGTAAAAAGAAAAAAGACAAAAACTTATTACTGGCAAGCACTCTGTCTTGCCAAAAAAGGGACAATTACCAAAACAAAAATATTTTAGAAGTAATGTATAGGGAATAGAGCATTTCGCGATGTGAAAATATCTAAGACGAAATCGGGAAAGCAAATGATTCTGAATTAGTATCTTCTTAGAACAGTATGAAAACGGAAATATTTTAGAATTAATCTAAAACAGAACGGAACATTTAACGATACGGAAATGTCTAAGAAGAAACTGTAAAAGAAATGACACTAAATTAAGATCAGCTTAGAGCAGTATGAAAATGAAAATATTTGAGAAGCAATTTCAATGAAATAGAACGTTTACACTGGGGATAAAACCAGGAAAAGAAATGACGCTGAATTAACATCAGCTTAGAACAGAATGAATACAAAAATACTTCAGAAGTAATGTATAGGGAATATACCATTTCTCGATGCGGAAATGACTAAGACAAAGGAAAAAATAACACTGAATGAACATCAGCTGAAACAATATAAAACCGCGTATATTTATAAGTAATTTATAGGGAATAGGGCAGTTCATGATTATGAAATACTGAAGACGAACTAGGATTATAAGTGCGTTTGAGAGAAGAAATACCCCAAAACATGACCAGAAATGTATAAGCAAAAAGTGATCTTTCACCAAGACAACGCACGGTGTCAAAAGTCGATAGCAACGAGTGCAAAACTATATGAATTGCACTTCGAATTGCTTCCGCATTCACACTATTCTTCAGATATTCTCTCTTGCGACTACTGATTTTTTTCGGACATCAAAAGAATGCTCAAAGGAAAGAGATTTGTGAGAAATGAAGAATTGATAGCAGATATCTTGTCTTATTTTGAGGATAATTTTTTTTTACAAAAAAGAACAAAATTAAAAGCGAAGCATTGGAATCACTGTATCACACTAGAAAGGGACTATGTTGATAAATAAACACGAATTTTTTCCTAATCGATGATTTTTATTAGTTAGTTTCAGGATCTATTGGGTGATGTGTTAGGATCCACTTACAACAGCATGCTTATTGAAAGAGTGTAGGAAAGAAATGAATTTCCCCACTTCACGCCATAAATAATAAAAAAAAAATTGCCGAAATACTTTCTTGAAAAAATTCCAAAACAATTGTAATTAGTTGGGGGAGACAAACTTTGTGTTAAATATGCTAGGGATATTTGTTTAATAATACACAAACAAATAAAAACAACCTAGAAACCGACGTCGATAATAAAAGAGACAGGCTAATTTAGGATGTTAACATTCTGACAAATAATCCTATATAAGCCAGAAGATCATACTTAATTTCCGTGATCAAATTATGATGGTCAAATAAAGGTTCTATATTAATAAGAGGGTGTGTTTGTTGCCGATATAATGAGACGTATAGATAAAAATGAGATAAACTTAATCTATCTGTATTTTTAATTAGAATCGCAATATTTCTGAAACAAATTAATTAGGGTTGATAATCTTTGTTGTACAAAAACGGAAAGGAAAAACTCAACACCACCGACTCGACACTACCGACTGAAAACCACCGATTGAGCGTCAGGACAACTCAGGACAGAAACAACTCAGGTCAGAGAAAATTCAGTTTCAAGACAACAGTGAACCATGACAACTCAGAGTGGATACAAATCATAAGATAATCAACTCAGGAGTGAGACAATTCAGGGCCAGGACAACTCAGGATGGGGACATTCAGGACAGAGAGAACTCACGACCATGACAAATCAGGACGGAAAAATTCAGAGCAGAATCAACTCAGGACTGCGACAACTGAAGACAGGAAACAGAGTCAATTTAGGACGGAGACAAGTCAGGACCGTGACAACTAAGGGCTAAACAACACAGGAAAAAGGCAATTCACGTCGGGTCAGGGCTGAGATAACTCGGGATGGAGACAATTCAGGTTAGAGACAATTAAGGACTGGGACAACTCGTGACCGGAAAACTCAAGTCGGAGAACGGATACAGTTTAGGACGGAGACAAGTCAGGAGCGAGACAACTAAAGACTAAAACAACTCAGAAAAAAATGCAACTCAGGATCTGGTAAGAGCGGAGATTACTCGGAATGGTAACATTTCAGGATGGAGACAACTAAGGACAGTGAAAACTCATGACCGGACAACTCATGTCGGAGAACGAGGATAATTTAGCACTGAGACAAGTCAGGACTGTGACAACTAAGGGCTAAAACAACTCAACAAAAAGGCAACTCAGGAACGTTTCAGGACGGAAACAATTTGTGATGGAGACAAATCAGGATGGAGACAACTAAGGACCGGGACAACTCATGACCAGAATATCCATGGACAGAGACAATACAGAACGTAGACAAAACAGTCTGGAGACAATTCAGCACTAGATTACAAATCATTTTATAATCAAATAAAATAATTTCTTTAAAATTAAAACCTTAATAAGCAAAATTGTGCGATTTTATTTTACTACTACTAATAAAAATATTCACTATTTTCCCCCCTGAATCCACCGATTCTCTCAACAGCTATAGTTTAAATAATTATATTTGTATAACTAAAATCTATTATTATCTTAAAACCAAAAATAATATTCGTACAACATATTTAGAATGGTTTGATATGGTGCTTGTAGGGGAATTATATTTCTGAGTAAATAGTTATAAAATATCGTACATTATTATATGCAATAATACTCGTTAACATGAGAAACAACAAAACATTGATACAACAAGAAGAGTATTATTTATTATATGGTTGTATCCTGGTATTAGAGAGATGATATACAATAATACTACGTGAGTTTTAAGTCAAATATAGATTAAAACTATTTTCGAATGATGTATAAATAAAGTTTATACAGTTTTTCTTGATTGTGTGTTTTTAACATGTCAGTAAAATGTTTTCAAATAAAAGAAGGATCTGATGTTTTCTTGACACGAATGTATGGTGAGTGCTAGAAGTTAATGTATTTATTATGCCCTAAATAGTAAAAAGGATATAAAATTTGCATTGATGCACCTTTTAACGACCTGTCCGTCTTAACTGTTTATCTGATAGTAAGCAGTTCACATGAGCAGAGAAGAAAAGTGTTGCTAATTCTTTTTGGTTCAGAATGAATTAATTAATTATAATAATAATTTGTCTTATTATTTTTCACTATCATTCGTTTATATCTACTGTTACGTGAACGACTCTGAATCAATCAGTATATTATCCATATATTTCTTTATGAACGCAACACGATAAAGAGAAACAACCAATCACTTACAGACATTTGTCGGTACATCTGGACCTAGGAGACAGAAGACCAATGAGATTTAAGGTTCAACCTTTAGTTAATATTTAACTGATTCTCTAGTAGTTGTGGGTACAGTGTCTTAGGCTTGTAATGTTAGAAATTCGCAAAGGAAAATAAAAAAATACAGGAAGGCGATGAACTAAAATAGACCTTGTTCCAGCAAGGTGTAGAAGATCATTACGCGCAAGAGGCGTTTTATTCTTACCTAGGTATTATTATGCATTTTTAGAAAATAGTAGTCAAATAATTCTCTCAGACTGGTTGCCACACAAGTCTACATAGATCAAACTACTCTGCAATTTAACCATTACTTGAAGTAAGCATAGACGAATTCATTACTTTCCTCAATTGCATTAATATGAAAGTGAATACAGAAGACTAGTCTTGAAATTGAACTCGGCTCGTCATTTCTACTTATCGATATCCCATACGGCACCCAGTTATCTGGATATGCAGAGATTATAAATACCGGTGATAATCTGCCAAAATATAAATACAGGATTATCGAAATCGCTGAGAAATTGAAAAAAGATATATTAAACGCCTTAACGAAACTTTTTAAATGTTTCTCATTTATAATCCATTATGTTTTCAGTAAAAGCAACTTTCTTTTTTATTAAATCAACGTAAGAAATGTTTATAGATATTTAATTATCTTCCAATCAGAAAATCGTTGAATGCCTGCCTTAATTTAAGTGTTTTTTTCTCACTTTAAATCAGAAGAATTATTTAAAGTTACTTAAAGTCATATTCTTTGATAATATCACAAGGTTTTGGTGCTCGTACTTTCCGGGCTTCTTCAAGTGTCTTCTGATCCGTGTAACTTTCAAGATATTAGGAAATGAATCTTTTAAAATTTCGTTTCACTATAAATGTCTTGTATTAATTTGTCCATTTATTTTTAATACCGTTTATTATTTCTGTGGTCACCCCATCGTGGTGCAATATTTAGCAAGCTTGTCTCACTAGAACTAGTTACAATTGAGTAGTGTTTTCGATCCCTACTGGGTACCCCGTTTTTAGGCCTTGTGCTATATCTGAGCCGCGCTTACAAAATCATCTGTTTATTATTTCTGGATTATATATCTTCACTGAATTTTATCTTGTAGAATCCAATCTAGTGAATGACGTCACAATTATTTTCTTACCACATTCACAAAGCAACGCTTGATTAATCGATGCTATTATTTCGTCTGAACGAGAACGGCCTAAGGTAATTATAAAATAGTTAAGATAAAAACTGTCTTAAAGATTGTTCTGTTTGATAAACAACTTACAGAATGTTGCAATAGAAACAATTAGATTGCATTAGACATAGCCATCTTTTGTTTTCTGTCATAGAACCGCATCATAAATTTGCAACCTGCGTCTGCTATTTCGTGTCCATTATAGTTGCATAGCAATCTTCTATATCAACTTAAAAGATTATCATCATTGATGGTGCATAACCTTTTGTAAGTATTTATTTAACATTTCTGAAGATGGTTCATGTGAGCCGAAAGCTTAGATCAAAGACCAGCGTAATAATAAATATACAATTGTTGGTCAATTTTTGTCTTTATTTTCACCAAAATTTAATGTTAAAATACGATGTTTAGAAGGAATCATGATTAAACATAAAAGATATTCTTTTCCTGTTATATTCAAAAATATATTTGAAAATAAATATCTGCTGCCTGAATAAACAAAACAATAACTAAGTAGACGTTATACCGAATATAAATTTTAGTTTTTCATCCTAGTTATTAAGAGTAATAATAAAATATCATCAATTTTTCTTTCAGTTTGTATACTTTATGTGTTCTTCAAAAGTTTGTTTTTTAAGATTTTGTCTAAAGATATTTTAAATTTTTGCTAAATTATTAGATTCATTAACTGATTAACTGCTTCAAATAACAGGCTTGCGGCTAATTGCAGAAGAAAAAGACTCTGAATCTTCTCGCTCATCATCCTCACGGTGTCGCTTCGAATAGCTTGGCGTTGCCCATCTGCTAGAAGCTGCTGATCAAGATCATTGAATATGGTTTTGTTCTCCTCGGTCTCGCGTTCAGGATTTGAATACTGAATTGATATTCTACTAGACTGTTTGCCACACAAGTCTGCAAGATTCAGTCTCTTTTGTTATTTACACATTGCTCGAAGAGCAGGATATGGTTTCATACATTTCAAAAGGGTTTAACACGAATTTCGAATTCGGATTTTCGACTCCTCATTTCGAACCACTATCCATTACTACATCTTTCCTCATGAAATTATATTTTAAGGAATGACGAAATGTATCTATTGCATCTTTCAGAGTAAGTTATTTCTTTTCATATCGGCATTATAAACGACCTCGCTTATCAAATCATCAATTTTTCACGATAGGAATATAAACGTTTGTAGTCAGACAGAAAACTGACTTTTTCAAAGAAAGAAAATAATTTTAAATAAAATATTTCCATAATTGTAGGTGTTGCTATTAACACGTATCAACGTTTGCAGGAAAAAAAGTGTTATTGTTAAATTTTTATTGATTTTCTCTATTGAATCATATTATTTGAGTCGTGGTAATTATGTGTGAAAAATAATATTGCGAAAGCTTTGGCGGCACACCTTACTCGATGGTCGGTATTTTTGATGACGTCTGTTCGATCTTAGAAATATGCCTTTTTATCTCATCCTTTCGCCCTTGAATTGTTGTTGGATTGTTTGCATAGATCTTACTGTTTAGTTGACCCCAACGAAAGAAATCTAAATGCGTGAAGTCAGACCATCGTAATGGACAATTAACTTCACTGTTTCGTGAGATGATAGGAACAGGGAACTTCTCATTTAATAAAGTCATTGTTGAATTGGTAGCATATAACCCCATCCTGTGGGAGCCACAAACCTTCGATATCAATAGCATTACATTCAGACTGTAAAAATGGTTATCATGGCACGGTATCTAATTCTTGTCACCGTAACAGGATACTTTTGGAAGAAATACAGCCCAATAATTCCGAATTCCAGAAATTGCATCCATGTAACCAGTAGGTTTTGAAAGAAAATGATAGATAACAGGCTTCAAGACACGAGACTGGCAACATGTTCCCAAAGTTTTACAGTTAAAACAACCAAATTCGGCGGTCACTTCTATGTTACAGCTGCGTTTATTGCATTTCCGCTTGTTGAACTCCCTTCGATAGACTTGCTTCCCAGATAGCTATAATATCGAAGAGTTTAAATGGAACGTCAATTGCCATTACTTATCCCTTAGCCCCCAACATTTCCTTATTCTTTCCCCAACACCACCCGTATATTATTTTTTTCACTTTTCATATTACTCTCACGCAATTCTCTTCACACCAGTATTCCTGTCCCTCTCTTAACCAATCTCTGACACCCGCCGTTCTTAGATTGTGTGAACATAATACATTGTAAAAGAATTGAATTGAATTATTCAACAACAGCAAAATACTTTTCTCTCTTTTCTCTCTTTAATACATCACTTCTTAATCCTTGTTAACAAAACACTAACAGGTTAAAAAAATAAATGAAATGTCAATGGTCATAATTTCTTTTTCCTTAATTCTGTTGTTTTTGTGAAATTATATTTTCTTCACTCTTTGAAACCCCTTGCGTCTTAAAAGCATTGATTGTTGAAGTGATTAACTGTAAATCTAACAGTGTCCCTCTTCTTTATCACTATTGAATTTTTGCTCATTTTATTTAGAGCAAGAGAAAATTTTGTCTATATTTCCCTTGATTGTACTTAAAGACCAATACTTAAAGCAATTTCAGATCAACCCATCACCGACTTAATAACATCTAGAAATAATTTTTAAAAATATATAAATTTGCTTTGGTTATAAGACTAAATTTTTCATGCTTGTTCCCCAAATGTCATAGAGCCAATTAAACGCCGCATTGCATATATAGGTACTAATTACACGCGTCTTTGTTAGATTATTTCTACGCTGAGTGGTTTAATAGCATAGATTCCGCTTGTGATTTACGAAGGAAATGGAGGAGAAAAACCAAAAAGAAATATTGCCTTGGGCAGTGCAGAAATGATGATATCATATTTTCATGACCAGAAAATCAATTACGTTTATTTATTATTCTTTCGCATCAGTGTCTAAATCATTGATTTTATTTGAAGTCTCCAGTTGTTGCCAAAATTCTTATTTCTTTCTTATTTTAAAATGCTGAAGTAATCAGAATTTAATATTAAATAAGACATATCCATACCAGCTCACTCCAACATATATTTTCTCATATTTTATTCAAATCTTTTCTCCACAGAAACCTTATTAGCTAAAATAACTTCACAATTTTTCAGTCTTTTCTCATATTTTTGTGAATAATATTGTTTTGTTTGTTTGTTTGAGTTTTATTTAACTGCATATCAACCTCTGTGGTTTATTTAATGCCAAAAAAGGTATGGTTTAAAGGTATTTTTTTAATGTTCGGTTCTAGTGAGAAGGTTAATTTAGTCAAATTTTGATGAAGATTCCTATATTTTAGAAAACTGAAGATGTTTTCTAGTTTTGTATTCTAAAATATATTGCTGGTAATAATCTCTCCTTCAAAAATTTATTATGGCAATAATTTTTTTTCTTAAAAAATGTATATCTTTCTGTAAAATGCATTTTTATGTATATATTTCTGTAAAAGTGTTTTTATACTTTCCTAGTGTTTTGAAACCAATTTAGGGCTAATTATCTCCTATAGCTTGGATTCTAACTGATGCTACCACTCCGTGTCAGGCTGGACAACAGCAAATAAGAGGTGATTTCATTTTCCTCACAACCTCCCAATCATAGGCCTTGCTGTCGGATGCAGTTTACTGTCATACCCAGAACGAAGTATTGTTTTGTGTATATTACAACTCCATGTTTAGTCTTTCTCCTCCTAATCGGCCTAGTTATATAGCATAAATATTTTCTGGATATATTGATATAAATACCACTTCATATTCCTGTAACGAAGGTATTTTGTGCCTCTTGTTTTCCTGCGCCTCTTCTATCATAATGTTTTCAGTTTATTTTTTCTCTATCGTCAGTTATCTTGACATATTTCATTATTTTGAAAATCTTCATCTCCTTTTCTCTCGTTGCAATGGCTGTATTCCCACATTGATTGGTTCTCCTTAGTCTCCGGATCTCTATGTCCCTCTTAATGTTCATTTTAGGTATTTTCTTACTTGAAGTATCCTTCCTTGGACGCTTCTTCGTCATACGTTTGATCCTTCAAAGGTAATTTTCGTTGTTTTTTCATTACAATCATCATTGAATATTATTTTCGTTAGTTTAAAGCAAGGCGGCAATACTTATGATGCGAAGGCGACTACATAAGAGAGTAAAAGTTTAAGCAGGAGGAGAGTGAAGAGAAAGAACCAGTTACAGGGGTTGTCAGAGTAAGGGCAAGAAAAGAATGTGAACACCAGCGTGAAGACATTTGGCAGGGTAGAGAGAAAGGAAAAGAAAAAGATTCACGCGTTGATATAGAAAAGACGAAGGATTCGTCCCAAAATTTTATATTCATATCGGGTTTTTTTTATTCCCCATGGGAAAGCGGTAATTTCATTTTAATTATAGATACGTTTTGCTTTTTTCGCATTAAAATTTGCCTTATGAAATGTCATATATTTCTGGTGTCAGATTGTCTTATTCTTAGATTATGCAAGAGTTTTAAAAAAGTCTAATTTTTCCCCATGAAGGCCGATGAATTCTCGAGCCCTTCACCATGTGGTAGCTTAGAAGCATATAATGTTTAAAAAAAGAAAACAAAACGTTTTGCTAATATGCATTCAAACCTATCTTTGTGGTTTACACCACACTTTCAGCTATCTCAGTCGACTGGAAGGGACATGGAAGGTGTATATCTTTTTTTTATTTAGCCCTAAATGAAGTTCTTCATCTCAAATCTAAGGTTCGTTGTCGGAAACCATGTTTTAGTACTATTCTGAAGAATATAACTCTTAAAATTGGTTTTAGTGTAAAACTTTTGTCTGGCACACCAATCACAATCGGGCCAGCCTGAAAAGGTTTTCACTTGTAATAAAGAGCCGTATTCCACAGACGTATCTGTGATTCATGTGAACAGGATGCAATTGTTTTTTCACTTTAGGCCAAGAATGTAATTTGCTTTGTAGCTTTTAAGTGGGGGGGGGGGCATGATCTATTAAGTGCGTGTTTAAATTTGTTTTGAATTTTTATTAGTCTTGTAGGTAAGACCAATCGTCTGATATAATGTTATAATTTTAAATTTATCCTGGTTTCATTAGAAGATATGATGTGATACAAAGTTTTTTTTCTTTCTTCTGATAATTTGATGTTGCTTTTGTGTTGTTTAGTTCTTGGCTGATCCCTACGTGAGATTTATTACATCTTGTGCAGTTGAGTGCACATATATATTTGTAGTTTCAGTCCAATTGTTTCTTTCTTTTGAATGTCTTTGTGTGGTTTATAAAGCGCAAGTGTTACTTCTTTAATTATATAACAAACCACACGTCTTTTTTGTTACTTATTGTAACCCACTTTCCGGATAACCTGAGACATCCTCAAACTGCTACATTCCGCTAAAAGTGGTTCAGTAATTTGAAAACCACTTTAACACGTAGAAACGCTATATTTTTGTTGCTTCAAATCTCAAAGAGGAGGTCTGCAACTAATAAATATTTGCCAGTAGAGTCTACATATTCATTATTCTGGTGCAGTCAGACAAAATCTGAATATACTATTAACAGATTAATTTCTGGGAAGAGGAAGAGCATTTATTTGGGTTACAAGCTTTCTTGATATCACAGCTCTGAAGATTTTATTTCTTTTGTGCGTTGTGGTGCAGTGGATATCAGTGGATATCGGATAGCCAAGTTCGAATTCGTTTCATTTACTTACGCACAAATACACTTTGGGAAATGTTTTAATCCGACACTTCTCCCTCCAGCTACGGGTAAAATAGCATGACAGATTAGGTTATATAGTTTTGGTTGGTAACTAATCTACCACAGAAAGTAATGGCAAAATCCTGCTAGAAAACGTTGATATATGATCTCTCAAGGGTGTGTCATGTGTGGCATTTAACTGACTATCTTTAAAAGAGATAAAACCAGAAAAATAGGAGAATTTCAAAAACACTATTCTCTCCGATTGAATGATTCATTCGTATTTTAAAGCTTATTAACTATTTATATGCTATTTTAAAGTCATAAAATTTTGAAGATAATGACTTAGTGATAAATGAGTACTAATTCTTCTATAGCTTGGGGTAAGATATGGATTGTTACTTTTCCCAAGTAATTGTGCACGTAACTAAATATAACAAACCTAACTAAAATTCAAGTTATCTTTCTTTTAAACAATTCCAAGCTAGTAAAATTTACACTAACCTCATATACATACAGCTTTTTTAAAACCGCCGTAACATATTTTATGGCGAAAAAACATGTAAATTCTTTTCTTCATTTGTGAATAAGTCTTAAAATGTCATTAAAATCATATAATTACATGACTTTTACAAAAAATTTTACATTCATGTTTTCAACGCAAAAACGGATCTAAAATTTGTTAATAAATTAAATATTAGCTTTTTTAGTTCGCCTACTGCCGCAATTAATTTTTTTTCTAACGTAATTTCGAAAATATTAACAATGATTAAAATGTGTATTTAAAAAAAAATTTTTTTGATCATTTTTCTTATGATTAAAAATATTTTATTGATAAAGGTTTGCTATTAGGTTTGGCGAATTTTTCAGCATGGTATATTTTTAGCAAATTATTGGAGGTAATAATATTTATGATAAATGAAACAGCCACATAGGATGCACATAATTCTTGGATATTATGTCCGATTCAAAAGTAACTTCCATTTAAAATACGTATTTATTAAATATAATTTTTACAAAAATCGATAGAAAAGGAATGCGCTTGATTGAGGTGTTATTTCATGTGTGATATATCCACTTTATTTCCTTACTATCTTCTCGACTCTTCAAGATATTGTATCTCCTGAATTACACAATAAACACTTGTGACATGAAAGATAACTTTTTGTATTCGCACTTCAACATCTTTCAGAATCTTTTGGTATAAAAGTCTGGCTTCTTTACCCAACCCAAAAGAAAGAAAAAATAAACAGTTTTATTAAAGAAAATTTCTTTAGCAATGTTCTAAAAATAATTTAATGGTAAATTTTCTGATGGTCCTTGCTTCATGATATTTAGATTTTATGAATTTAAGCGCAAAGTTAAAGGATGTGCGTTCTGGTGCAGTGGAGACCGACTCAGAACAACAAATCTGGGTGCCGATTTCGAATTCCAGTTGAATCCCTTGCATTCACTTAAACACAAGTACCCTTGGAAAAGGTATTAAACAGTATCTTCTCTTCAGTAATGGGTTAAATAAAAGGACGGATTTGGGTCTATAGCCTTGGGTGGCAACCAGTCTACTTCTGAAAGCAATAGCAACCTACCGCCCGATAATATTCTGCCCAGTCACTCATGTCATTTTCGAGACATGATCGCTCAAATAGTGTAACACTTAATTGCCTAATACGTTACTGCTAATATTTCTTCATTTAGAGTTGAACAACGAGATGTAACATTAATTTCTGTGTTAACATTTTCTTCTTTTTGATCTCAACTTTATGAAAATCCCTTAACTTCCATAAAATCTATTTTCTTTTTTGTCTTCTTAATTTCTGTCTTTTCCTTATTCTCTCTCCTTAAAATTGTTTATCATATTCACTTAAATACAGTCACTTGTTACGCCTTCGCGACTTTATTTCTATGGTATACGGGAAAGGATTTTAAAAAAGTAATTTTCGAAAGATTTTTTTTTAAGATCAAGACTCACAAAGTTCGTCCTGATGTATCGACACTATCAGAATTATACAACCACTTTCTCCGATGAATTTACAAAAATAGACTTGATAATGTACCCTATATAACTTAGCGAGGACAGCCTATCATGTAACTGGTAGAATCACAAGCCAAATATTGAACCAAATATGAGAAGCTACATTTTTTAGGACATTCCGTAGCAGGAAAAACAGAATTAGATAGTCTTATTCACGTGAAACCACTCCCAAAATAAGCGTTGATATTCCTTACTACTTCAAACTGGAACTAAGGACGAAAACCCCAACATTACTAGTATAACGGTAACGACGGATTGACCGATACTGGATACAGAAACCTATTTTCCTTAAAATATTGTTTTATTAGAAACGTATAATATATTTAAATAGAAAATAGCACTGGATAGTCGGTCGATTATTGCCGAATGTTTTTTTTATGAGATGAGCTAATATTATGGTTTAAATAGCAATGTTTTATTTTCCCTTAACTGATTAAATCTGGCCTTTTCAGAAAATGTCTTATCAAGTATAAATTTTAGTGTTATACAGACTTACCTACCCGTAGTTATTTTAAGACATGAGATATCTACATAGTACTATTGTAAGAAACTATCTCCGCTGATATCATATGAAAAACTGATTTTATATTTATATTTTGCGTTCAGCATTGCACCCCAAAGTTCTCTTAAACTGCTACAAATTATTAAATTCGACACAATTGATTTTTTCCTCTTTAATGATATCTTATGGATCAGGAAAAATCGATCGACACATACGAACGAATTATATTTATTTCATTATTCATTATTTATTCTTCAAAACCAGAGTCATAGAATATGAATGGCTGTGGATATGGCATGAAGATTTCGACTTTTCTCCCTCTTTTCTCGCTGTCTCTACTATTTTTGCATCTCACTGATAAGTACAGCATTTTGTACAACATTTGCTGACAATTGTGACTAATTTCGAAGCAATTTTCACCTATCCAGAACTGCTTCATATTACGCTATTAAGTCCTAAGTTGTCGCATGTTATGACGATTTCAAGTAATTACTGTCGTCTATCAAATGTCCACTAATAATGCGTTTAGTAATCTTGTCGGCCGGTACCAGATTACTGACACACTAAGTAACAAATCAGCCCTACGTTAGTGAAACTCATAAATGATGTTGATTGTTTTCTTTCCCAATAAACGAACGTGCTGTGAAATCGTCGATCAAAGCTAATATAATCTGCATTGGATTCTTCTTTCATGATCCCCCATTTAACAAATAAAATCAGTCAGTAATTTTCAAAATTGGTCGCACTGCGTAGGGTAATTTTTTATGGTGTCCGTGCTACTTAATCGCGTCCTATGAACGTTGGATGTAACAGCCCAGAAACAGGTAATGATATTTAATTTCAGTTTTCCCCTAGGTTTGGCTTGAAGAGAAAAAATGTGACCAAGTAATCCTTTGTAAATGTGACTTTCGGAGAAAGTTCATATATAACTGAAAGCGAAGCTGACTAAAATTTTCTGCTTCAGATTTTAATTCAAATCGCATTACATTTAATTACTTCATTTTCATGATTATGTATCCCCAAAACGTACACATCGAAATCATTCCCACTGGATTATCTTGCCAAACTAATTTTGTATGTTATTCCCTCTGTAACTCGCACAGGGAAATTGTTTAAAATATCTCCGTATCACAAACCGATATTCTGCGAACAGTACATAGAAATTTCTAGAAGCCATATTTTTCTCGGTTCAGAATAATCCTACGAGACATTAGACTTGTAGATTAAATTGTTGGTTCGAGAATTTGGTCGCATAGTAATTGCAAATTAACTTACTAATGTGCGTAGCAATCTTACTCAGAAAATTAAAGATTTAGGCTTAGTGTTTAACAAGAAGCAGCACGAACAATTAGTAAGCATTATAAAAATGAACAAGTCATCATAACAAAACGACAAAAGTCCGAAAACAATATGATACTTTACATTGATTAAAAAGTTGAGTTCGAAATTCTCAAACAATTTCAGGCATTGGCTTATACTTCAGGAAATATGCAGTTTATAATGACGAAAATGTAATGAGGATAAAAACAAAAAATGTACATATATAGTGTTAAATTGTGAGGATGCTTAGTGATAATGTTGGTGTTTTTTTAGTGGTTTAATAGTCAAAAGGCATAACACCTACATGCCGAGTTGCTAAAAGACTCTGTTACTGATTCACGACATGGACTTTGCCATTTCTCAATCCCCTACGCAAATGGCGGATTTCCCCACACGCTTTCCCGGTGTCCTCTCAGGACACGTATCTTTATTAGATATATGCTTCACCACTGTATCTGACTCCTGCCAAGTCTCGCAGTATGTTGTTGTCTCTCACAATATATCTCACCAATCTCACTCCCTCCAGGAGCGTCCTACCCACAGGATCTCTTACTGCTACCAAAGATCTGACTGGGACACGTTTCGCGATTTCCTATGTGAACTCCCTTGGGGAAATGTTTTCAATCTTCCAGTTGATGACTGCGCCACTGATATTTTTTTCTAGGCGAAAGCTGGTATAGATGATTTCATACAGATCAGGAAGTTTCGTCTTAAAACTTATTCCTCCCCTGATTCTCTACTGCCTCTTCAGCCGCCATTGACCACAGGAACCACTACTTCTGGCTATTTCGAAGACATGCATCTGACCACAATAGGCGCCTATTTGCCTCGGGTCGTAATGAGTGCAAGAGGTTCCAGATTAATGCCAATCGTTTGTTTGTTGAGAGAATGGGGCAGCGTATAGCTGACCCCAATTTCGGCCCCAAGGACTATAGGATGGCTGTGCAAACTTGTGCTGAACAACAGCAAATTTGGCATCCCTCTCTTAATCAATGAATTTGATTTCCTCGGAATATCAGCGGCAAAGCCGAGTGCTTTGCTCGCAGATTCTCATTCAACTTCACATTTGATTCGTCTGGTGTACCCGCACCCAACTTACCTATTAGAACTGAGGCTACACTGAATGTTGCTTACATTAACCCGTCGCTGGTATCTAATGTAATATAAAAACTTGACCCAAATAAGGCGAGCGGAGGTGATAGTATCCCGGTCATTGTCCTGAAAAAATATGCTCCTGAACTCTCTTCTGTCTTCTCTAAACTCTTTAATTAGTGTCATTCTGCTTCCACTTTTTTGCATGTTGGAAGTCCTCTTTAGTGGTTCCTGTATCTAAGAAGTCGGGGTAACCCTCGGGCCGTTCCAACTATAGCCTATCCGCCTTCTACCAATTTTCCGCAAAGTGTTTGAGGCCATTATCAATGCTGAAATAGTTCAACACTTTACCGCCCATAAACTATTCTCAGAGAGGCAGTACGGCTTTTGATTCGCCAGATCCACGGCCGATATCATAAGGATCATCACGGAGTACATATTCCAGGCCATTGATAAGTCCGGAAAGACTCGTGCTGTTGCCCAGGACATCTCCAAGGCTTTTGATAAGGTTCGGCACGCTGGCCTTCTAAGTAATTTACGGGGCTATGATATCATCGAATGCTTGCTTGATCTGATTAAATATTTCCTATCTAACCGCATAATGAAGGTAGTCTTGAATGGGCAGGCGTCCATATCCTACTGCACTAACGCTGGTGTCCATCAGGAGTCTATTCTAGGCCCGATGATCTTTCTTATTTTCATAAATGATCTAACAGACGTGATCATGTTCCAAGTAGTCATCTACGCTGATGACACCACAATTTACTCCCGCATCAGTAAGATACCCGGTGATGCGCACAAAAATAACCTTGCTGCTGATCTTGAGAAGGATCTACACTCAGTGGTCGACTGGGGCAATAAGTGACTTGTAAATTTCAATGCGTCTAAGACGAAGCTGCTATCTGTCTATCATCACAGACAATCTCTGCTGCCTCTCAAAAGCTTGTACCAAGTGAGTTTACCTGAGAACAATATACTTCACCTCATCGGCCTTACCCTATCCTCCGATCTCAAATCGAACCATTACAATGCGTCAATAGCTAAATCCACTGCACGGAAGACTTCGTCACTGTGTTGTACCAGGAGTTTTTTTTTCCGCCTGAATCCATCTTGTACATATAAAAATCAACCATCCGTCCGTGCATGGAATACTGCTGTTATATATGGACAGGCGCCCCGCTGTTCACAGGATCGAAAAGAGAATCAGTAATGTGAAAAGTACACACTTTGCGGCTGGACTCCAGCCACTCTCTCGCCGACGGGATGTGGCTTTCGTCTGTCTTTTCTATAACTGTTTCCATGTCTTGTGCTTTGAAGAACTTAAGTCACCTGTGCCCTTGCCACAGTAGTTTACTCATGCACAAAAACTGATATCTGGGCCCCACCTATTCATAGTTAGATCAACCAAATACAGCCAACAATTCTACTGCATCAGCTTCTTTTCTAACACTTCACGCCTGTGGAATTCCCTTCCATATTCTTGCTTTCCTGACGGCTACAAACTCTAGAAATTTAAATGCAATGTCAATACCCGTCTCTTATCAACCTGACTCCAGTTGTTTCAACATCACCCTGTATATATATATATTTTTTTTTTTTTATCGCTAGCATCACACCTGTATTCCCATTCTTCTTGTGCTCATCCTCTGACACTACATGTAATTGTTTTTTTCTTTCTCTTTACTCTTCTCCAATCTAATCTTATAATCTTATGTAGCCTCCCTGCGCATCAGAGGCGTTACCGCATTGCTTGGAGTGGAACGATTGAAAAAAAATTGGCAAACAGTTTTTGGCCATGTTACCCAATTTAGATATAAGTAGAGTGTTAATATATTTAATGTTTAGAAGTCTGTCCCTTAACTGAGTTAGCCCCTTTAAATTACAAAATTCTCCACATTGATTATATATATTCACACACACACACACACACACACACACACACACACACACACACACACACATATATATATATATATATATATATATATGACAACAATGTTAATTATTTGAATTTTCAATTTTTCCTGTATTAAATTATCTACATTCATTGTCTGGTTGATTGTCTCATCATCATAGCCACATCAACGAGTTTAGATGTTTGTTTGAATAATCAGACTTTATTAATGTCAATTCTTGTTGAAGTAAACCCAAATAATGCTATAAGAATCGATTAAATATACTTTATATGTAGCTCTAACTACTACTTATTTTGTTGTTTAAAAGGCATAAATATATTTATCATAAACAAAGAAAACTGCTGAATTTTTATGGAATGTAACATAGAGTAGAGAATTCTGAACAGTCTTCTTAGTAAACTGGATGTAACAGAAATGTTGTTGTACAGAAGGATGCTGTGAAAATCTTAGATTGATCACGTAACCAAGGATGATATTATAATAAAAATGAAATGAAAAAGAATACTGGAAATCAAAAAGAGGCCCCTGAAATTTAATGTAGACGAAATGTGAAAGAGGAGCTCGCAAATGTTGTCACTGACAAGATATATTAAATGTAAAACTGTAGGGAGAGTTATTGGGTCATCTTCATGCCTGACTTCTATAATTTAATTGCATAAATTAAGAAGGAGGTGTGGCAAAGAACCAAATTTTACTAAGATCTGTAAGGTATATGCATCTGTAGCCATAATAAAAGCACATAGAAGAAGAAGCATTCTACCTTTGGTTTTGTAAATTTTTAAGTTTCAATAAAATTAAAATTTAATTAAACAGCTTTATTACCATAAATGTGCTGAGGTAGTATTTACACCATTTACATTATTCTTACTATTGTACCCATCTTTGTTACAATTTGTACGATGTTTCTGTCGGTATACGCTCCAGCATTCTTCAGGTTCTAGGAATTTTGAACCGAACCGTTCATTAAAATCACCGGAGAATAACATTCGCTCTCTTTGTGCGAAGCGTCTTTTGGTAGTCATGAGTTATCTCCCTCCAACTTGACTCTTTAAGTTGCATGTTCACCACTGATGTAGCCTGGTATTGAACTTACAACTCATTGGGTCAAGTCTCTGGGACTAACCAATGATTATATCTACTGAACCATGTGTCCTTAATGATATAGAAGTTGGTCAGTTCCAGTGACTTGACCCCAAAAGATGTGTGTTCAAACCAGCTTACAGCTATGGTGATCCATAACCACAGAGCATCGGGTTTGAGGGAGATAACTCATGTCTACCAAACGATTCCCCACTCAAGGAATGAGAATGATATAACTCAGTGATTTGGAATAAAGTGTTCTTTCAAAATTCCAAGCAACTGAAGAAGGACGAATCGTGCAACAACTTAAACGTCATACAAACGACAACCATACTGAGGACACTAATACGAATAATGTGTATTATGAAAAATCATGTTTACCATTATTTAATATAAGATTCTGTTTAAGATGATCTCGTTAAAGGAGTGTTTCATATTGTACTGTATTTCATATTTTCGGGCATCTTTAATGAATCATAGTATTTAAACAGAATTACGACTTTTTTTTATAAAAGTCAGAATATAAAAGCAAAAATTGTTTACAAATAATATAACATGTAATAGATTTTTAGTCTACGGCTATATTGTGTTGAATAAACCGGTTCCCGTCCTTCTTCACCGAAGGTAAGCAACATCAAGCCTGGTCAGTACTTAAATGGGTGGCCATTTGGGAATACCAGTACTTAAATGGGTGGTCATTTGAAAATACCAGGTGCTGTAAACGTAAGGACCAAGAACGGTCCACCGGTCCTCCAGAGTTGGGAGTTGGGAGTTGGGTGCAGAGCTAACAACCCTGCACCGTGAAAAACAGTTTGTTACAGCAACAAAATGTTGCTGCCTTATGCACCATCTGGGTGTGATGGATAAATGATGATGATGTAATAACTATTTAAAATTGTATAGAAATCCTTAGTCTTAAATGTGAAGACAGTGCTTATACAAACATTAATATTATGTCAAATTTGGCGTCATCTGAATATGCCAGCAGTAAAGTCTGAGAAGAAATTTATCATAGGGCGCATAAATAAATAAACATATGTGAAACCAAATATGAAGAACTCAAATTTTCTTTTTATATGACGCTTTTCATATCTGTTTTGAATTATAATTATTTGCACCACTAACCAGCAGATATAAATAGTCATGGCAAAACACTTTTCACGTGGCCTAAATAGTGCGTTGAAGCAGGAAACAGGTTATGGGTGCTTGGTCTTAAACTCAATAGCCAATTATATATATATATATATATATATATATATATATATATATATATATATATTGATTTAATTGAACCTAACGAGCCAGAAGAACCTACCAAGGTTTCTCCTAAACGGGTCGTCAGGAAAAGCTTGCTAAAGAGGCAAAGAAAAACGACATATAAAAGATAACTAAGACAACCCCACGTGACCAGATAATCAAAGAAATTACATAAGACAAGGGAGGTGGGATAACAGTTTTATTAGTATTAAAGTTTTTTATTTTTTATTTTCATGGGGAGGGGTAAAAGACAAAGACAAAAAGACAAAAAAGCACTATATATATATATATATATATATATATATATATATATATATATATGGTGTCCATAACTTCGTGTGCATATTCAAAGATTTATAACTTTATTTGTATTTGCGAAAGAAATAATTTGTAAAAAGGATTAGAAAAAAGTAAATCTATATTTTGAAGCTTTTATTGAAATTATGTTGCAGTTTCTACACGTCTTTCATCCTTAGCAATACAAATCGGAAAACGATTTTGCAGTCCATGGAAAACATTTGCCAAACTTATTTACAGTAATGTCTGAAATCACATTAGTTATTTTAGCTTTCAAACATTCTAATGAACTATGTTTGGTTGTATACAAAATTGTTTTCACATGCCAGTTGAAGCTATGGATTACAGTGATTCTGAAAAAAGAATTTTTGCTTATCTGAAAATTGTTGCAAATTCTATAGTAAACAATTATTCAATAACTATATTAAAACTAGGTACATTAAAATTATAACATTTTTACAGATCATTTCTAACACAAATACAAATAAATTTATACTTTTTTAAAGTTCACACGATCTTTTTGGATACCCAACACACACATACACTCACACACACACACACACACACACACGTATATATATATATACATATATATATATATATATATATATATATATATATATATATAATTAGTTCTGGTGTAGTGGATATAAGTTCGTAATGAGAAATCTGAAAGCCGAGTTGAATTCGTTCCATTTACGTCCGTGAAAATACCCATAAGTTATGGGTAAAATAGCAAAATAGATTGGATTCTATAGAACCGGCTGGCAACCAGTTTGGCGCACAAAAAATGACATCCTACTGCAAGAAAACATTCTGCCGAGTCACTTATGTTTCTTTCGAAACATGATTGCCCAAGCATGTATCACTTTTTGCACTTAACTGACCGATATATATATATGACTGTATGTATGTGCTTGTGTGTGTGTGTGTGTGTGTGTGTGTATGTGTGTGTGTGTGTGTGCACAAGCTCGTGTAAATGGTAACTTAGATTGAAGATTCATTAGTATATAAGGGATGATCTTTGAATTTTTATCACCTTCTGAGCCATTCATCTGAATCATTTTATAGTTTAATTATGCTGGTGTTTGACGATCAAAGTATACACCGGAGTCTTGCAGACGCATTTCAGTCAGCAGTTTTGATTAAATTATTGCTTCCTGATCAATTAACAAACCCCACTATTGGTTCTTAAGGTCAGTCGCTGGTATAGCCGCTAACCGTAGGCAGAATAAATTACCAGTCATTCTTCGCCAACAGACAGAGTATCGTGTGTAAAAATAGATACTGCAAAACGCTTTGAATTCGAATCTCTCCATCCTTTTCGTAATTAGCACCTACAGCAAAAGTCAGAACGAATACTCACCGCCACGCTGGGTCACTAAGAATACAATTCACATGCATTTATTTCATTTATTTCGTGTTTGTATAGCGGGTGGTTGAAATGGGGAAATATCAATATGGTTGTTAGCACCAATCTTATTAATTTATTTGCAGACTTTGGATTGATACTGGTGACTTTCTTTGGAAATTATTTCAAAGATTCTTCTGATCGCAGCATGATGCTTCCTCAGCAAGTGTTTGCTTCTTGCATAACTAGAGTTTCTCAATAACATTTTGCAAGTTATTCCGAACCTAGCAACACAATTAGCGGTGCCATCTTGTCTGGTCTTTTTACAATATATTTAGATATTCTTTAAAAAATACAAATAATTATCAGCAACTTTCTTACTCTGACCTGGCATTTCGACTTCAATAACTTCCGAAAGCCGTAACATAGCTTCTCTCTGCAGTTTCTCAAACAGTTCCAGCTTAATTAGGCAATGAGCTTTCATCCTTGCAACATAGACTTTATAAATTTAAGATTTCTGATAGTTTGGATTCAAGGACTCAACATATTACTGCTGGAATAGCTAGATGTAATTATAAATTTTATGTTAACAATTTTTTTCTTGCACATTTTTCTTGTTGAATTCTTCTCTGCTTCTTGGTTTCCGTTTGACTTTAGTTTTGAAAGATTCATTATCAATCGTTATATTTTGTCGTATTCATTCCTATGCTGTTATTTTACCTCTCCTAAACAATTTGTTTTCATATTCACTCATACTCAGTAACCACCCGCATCTTAGTGATTTTACTGTCTTGCTTAAGGTGCAATGGTTAAAACAGACACTGAGCACTTGAACTCTTGACAAATTACTTGGCTGCAAGTTTCTCAGTGCCAAAGGAAATATTATTATTTGTTTTGGTTTATATGTTATCAGCAACAACAAATACTTCCTGAAGTGAATTACATTGAGAATGAGACTGCGCAAATTTTGGCACATTTACATGTGTAATTATCTTAGATTAGTTTCTAAACAAGGTGATACAAAACATACTACTCTGGTAATTATCTTATATCTATTGGTGTAGTGTTGCTTCTTCTAAAAGCAGGAGTTACATTGAAAGAAACAGACTATATAAAAACTTGAACTTGACGCAACTGTGTTTATTTATGCTATGCTCGCGGTCTTTTTATTCAGTAGATATGATTCTTCTTCTATGTGCCCTGCCTTTTCAGAACGTAGGTGATCATAGCTTTCCATATTTCCTTATCTCTAGTGGCTCTTAGCACGCCTTCTACTGTTACATCATGCAACCCTCGTTCCAGCATCCACCTGATTAGGTCCTTCAAATATGTTATCCGCTGATTTCCGCTGTCTCTTTTTCTCTCTATCTGGCCTGTTAGTATCAGGTTCTCCAATCTTTCCTACCTCATTTCATGTCCCAGAAACTTTAGCTGTCTCTTCCTGATGCTCAGTATTAATTTCCTTTTCGTTTCCATCATTTCCAAAACCTCGTCATTGCTCACATGCTCCATCCATGATATTCGCAGCATCCTTCTGTAGAACCACATTTCAGTTGCTTCAAGGTTTTCCTTTATCATTGTTGATATTTTCCAGCATTCACTGCCATATTAAAGAACTGACATTACACAGAAATCCAGTACTCTCTTCTTTGTTTCTAGGAAAATTGTCCTGTTTCTTAATACTTTACTCAACTGGAATCCTTCTTTCGCCATACCTATTTGCCTTTCTGCTAATTATCTTATGTCTATTGGAGTAGGGTTGCTTCTGCTAAAAGAAGGAGTTATATTGAAAGAAACAGACCAATAAAAACTTAAACTTGACTCAATTCTTTTCGTTTTTGCTATGCACCCGGTGTTTTCATTCAGTAGATATACTAAAACATGAAAAAAAGAGATACAATGCATTTCTTTATTTACAAGGTAAGTTTATGATAAATAAAGGAAGGTGTACAAAAATATTATTTAACCTCGGTCTTCTTATATAGCAGTGAATACTGAACATATGGGTAACAAGTAAAATTTTAGAAAATTAACACAAAAATGAAAGGACATTTATAAAAAGACAGTTGACAACTCTAGTGCACATAAAAAGTGGGTTTAGAGTGTCAACTCACAGGGCATATTGAGCCCAAGGAAAAAGTAAGGAATAACTTACATAAGAAGTAAATGGTTAGGAGAACATAGATTAGGATAAATAGCAAAAGACTAGCCTTACTTAGAGCTACAAAAGACAGAAAGATGTGAAGGCCTACGATCACTCATGTACTCAAGGGAAACTAGACGTAGAATACGAAAAATGAGTTTTTAATAAACCGCTGCATTCTAAAATCAGTCATTATCGAACTTCTTTTTTTCAGATAAGCAACATCGATGCTTGTAAGTACCTAGATAGATGTCCACTTGAGAGTACCAAGTGTTATAAGCTGGGATGAGCTGATGTTGCGGTAAATAATTGCTTGGAATTGGAAGTAGGAGAACCGTGCTTCAATTTCAGAAAGGTTCCGTATGTTTAGTTGCACACGGGGAAAGTATAAATACGCGACTTCTCTCCACACCAACTATGCATTGTCAGACCATGTATCATTCAATCATTATTATCTCAAAAAGATTCTTACAATTTAAATAAATGTCCGTCTTTTAAATAACCATGAAAAGGTTGATAAGCCGTACGACAAATGAATCAAGTTGTGAAGAGCCACGATCACTTATTTACTCAGCAACGAGAATGATTGAAGTCGAATTCAGTTTAAATGTTACTATATATTAAAAGACACCCAAAATATTAGACAAAATATGACTTGAAACAACCCTTTGTTGATGATCGTAAACAGAATCGATCACTCTTTTCCTTTTATAAAGATCAGTTATTTTGAAAATTTAGCATCGTATAAATTACTCAGTGTAAAAATTCTGGTTGTTGGATGCGTATAAGTAAACGAAAGACATTACATATAATAGGAAGTATAGTGATTATTTCATTTTAAAAATAAAATAAAATTCCTTGGGAAACACGTTTCTTCATTACTTTAGAATCTGTAATTTTAATCAGTGCCAACAGGGATATTTCTCTTCGGTTATTATTAATGTCCTTGGAATAGATTGGAATCTGCATCACTGTATTCTATAACGCTAAATATCTTGTTTGCAGGTTACAATGATTAACTAAGTTTATTTTTTTATGTGGGCGTTGTTTGTTTAAATACTTTACTTATTAGTCATTTACTGAATACACTGTAAATAAACTACAAAACATAGTTAACACAAAGTATATTTCTTACTACGTAAGGCGTATCGAAAAAATAACAAACAATTATTTAACAGAAACTCTTAACCTTGAAAGTGGTTTGATACAAATTTATCCCGGATAAAAAAAAAAATTAATCTTACGAAATTATACGTGAAGTCTAAGCAAAATAAGCTAGTTTGAAACTTTCATATTTGTTCAAAATACCGTTGTACAAAGATAAATTATTTAGCCAAAGTATTAGATTTTACAGAGGCTTGATACTAAGAGATGTAGAATGAAAATAATCAAACTAATAGGAAGTTGCTCGTAAGATTTGCATGTGTTTAAGCTTTTCATTATTTACCCGTTATGGGTTTATATTTAGTTATCAAAAATAATTTAACGTAAGTCTAAACGGTAAACATCACTAAAAAAGACAGTCGTTCTCAATAACCTAAGAGGTTGAACGAATCATATTAAACATTAAAAATTTAATCAACAAAGTTTTCAGTTTACTTCAACAAACCGTATTGTAAAATCTTTTGCATAAAATGTTTCAAAACTACCGACATGTTTTTTTTTTAATTTTAATGTTGATATCCCATGAGATTGAATAAAAGATATAATGAATATTAAATGTAGGGGAAAAAAGATATACTTTTAGAAATTTGACAAATTTATTTATGTCTGAACCTTGGAAATGAGAATGATATAATAAAATACATCTAAATAAGACATAAAATATCGTAAGTATTTTGACGACTGAAATGTTAAGTAGTTTTTCTTTTTGTCTTGAAAGTGTTTCCTTTCTCTTGAGCACTTGAATTTTAGAGAGGCGAAATTATGTTTACGTTGAAAACTTACGTGTATGCATCAGCAGGAGTAGTAGTAGTAACCGTAATGCAACAGAAGGCATATTCGACTGTTGTCATTGTATGTTCTGTAGTTATTTTAGTAAACGCTAATAACAAAACACAAAGTTATATAAATTATTTAAAAGAACTGTATTGATAGCAATATCGAAAATGTGTAATCGCTAAAATTGCGAACAATAGGAAATCTTTAATGAATATCGAATAATAGTTATCGAAATCTTTAGAAAATATCAGTCTAAAAAACATACACGATTAGAATAACTTATCTAACTCAGATTTGAATTAGTTCAGTAGTTTATGGCAGGCTTTGTATATGTTTCGCTTTAATTAACGTTTCTTAATATTGATGTAACAAATGAAGGCGAGTTTTCTTGTTGGAAAGGTATTTATTAATCGGAGAAATAATTGTTTTTCTTTAAAATAAATTAATAAGACTGAAGTTTGCTGCAGAACTTACTTTAAAATTTCACTTAAACAACTTTAATGCAAAAACTCAATTTGATAACAGAAACGACTTCACTTAAATTAGTTTTCTCGGAAAAGATATAAAGCCAGTTTACATTACATTGTTCGGACTTTTTTCCTTGCTTTTATTGTCGTATTCACAGCGATTCTGTGGTTGTACAAGTCGTCATTCTTCATGCCCTTTCGAATTTCAAAGAGAACCCAGAAACCGCTGTATGTATTTTGGCATTTCTGAAGATTGGTTTGATGCATACTCTGAGTTTGGTTAGAAATTCTAAAAATGTTACCTGAAGAATGCCGGAGAGTACAACATTTGTGAATGTGACAGTCACTATGAGGACAATAGTCCGAAACATGTAAATTGTTACAATGCCTAATCTTATAAAAATAGACAAATCAAACTGTCAAATTTATTTATTTCCTTGTTGAAATTAAATATAAATATTCTATTGCAATGGCTTGAGTTGAAATTGTAAAATGTAATAGTTATTCTTAATTTTGTTTATTTCCAAAATCTACTATAGAAAGAAAATATGTTAGCATTATGAAAGGTAATATATTTCATTGTTACAATCAACAATAGTTTGTTCGTTTAGTTAATCTTTTTCTTACTTAAAATCTTTTTCACTATTTATATTCATAATATTATCCTCATGTTTGTTGTTGTCAAACCGATATACTATCACGACTGACTTGGATGTCTATCGTTGTTTATAACCTATAAGGAATTCTTAACTGAAATCATTGCTTAATCTACAGTGTTAGATTATTCTCATTTCACTGCTCATGTTTAGAGACATTTGTTTATAGGCTATTTCCACTGAATGCAAGTACACACTGATCTAATAGATAAAATTGCTATCTTGAGTTGGGTAGCTTTTGCTTGTGCTCAGTGGAACCTGGCGAGCTATAACTGAACATACTAAATGAAATAAGATCTAGACATTATCCAGAGACATGCACAGTAGACCGAAAACATGTATTTATCAGAATTATCAGAAGATTTTCATCAGAAGTAGGTTGGTTGTCGGCATGTTGGAATGTGTGGAATAGATTTGAATAGTGTGAGAATAAAAATATACATTCTTAATGTTAAAATATAATTGTATTAAAAGAATTGAATAACAAGAATAGATAGGAATTAATGTTTAATGTGAAACAAGTAATGAGTTAAGGGTATCAAGAGAGTAGAAATTGTCCGTAGTAGTAGTTTGTTGAAAAGCGTTTCTGCGTACGAACGTATGTATGGATTAGCCTTTATTCGGTAGGAGTGTCTTTGCATGAAGAAGACGAAGTAGAATGAATCAGCACATGATAAAGAATGATAAATAGGACGAATATCCGGATCACCTGAAGCTTCTTTCGTTATATTTTAGCTTGTCGTCTCTGCTGCTTCCCTCCCTGACTGTCTGACTTAACGCTCACCGAAGTCATTTACAGTCATCTTTGGTTTTTTCGCACTTGATCGCTAAGTCTTTATGATCCTGCAACTCGCTTCCATTTGTCCGATTAACAATTTAACATCTATCTCCAGTTTCGAATTTTTCTTAATGCACATGGACAATCCTATATCTAAAAACCAGGATTTCACACGTCATTGTTAATTTTTGTAAAAGTAAAGAAGAAAGTTGATTTTAATTCTTAATTTCCTATCCTCCACAGTCTACCCTGTAAATTAAATTATTTTTTCAGAATTGCCTGTACGTTTCCTAGATCAATATCCAGTTTTAAAAAAACAGGAGGGTACAGTGACTCACTGATTCCATTTTCTCTACCGATATTTATTTTCATACTTTCACTTGTCCATGCTGAAATATGTAGAGTTTACTTATTTTAGTCATTAGGCAAGTAGACTAAACGAAATAAATAAAAAAACTTCAATATATATACTGGGTTTGTACACAAATAAGGGTATCCACTCAAATAGCATTTTAGTAATAAAATCTATCGGATTAATATATAAAAAATGCCCATCACATCTTTAGAAATTGCTTTGTTTAAGGTAGGATATGTAACAGAATCGTCGTGAAGTTTTCGAGAGTCTGTGAATGACTTATGTTTATAAAGCACTATACAAATTTGCTTGATTGATGAAGCTCTCCGTGGCTGAGATGATCTAAATTACGTTGTAGCTAACGAAGGTTTCTCTTGCCATGGTTTCATGAATTGTTTTCTTTTGGATACTTCTTTTTATTATTCTTATGTTGTTACTAAATAAGGAAAGAGATTTGACCACTTAACGTAGAATACAAGCAGAGTTCATTATGCCAACCTATGTGAAAAATACCACTTCGAAAGCTATTAATTCAACTCACGCTGTGATTTTATATTAATAGCAGGACTGATTGGGTGTCAACCAATCTAGAAAAAGAAAAACACTAAATTCAAAACAGCCTGAAGATGAATGGTCTCCAAAAGGTTATCTGAAACTATACACATCATTGTTGCTATGGTTACAGTACGTGGGTTAGCAATATGAACCCTGATGAGTAACAGGTCGAATGACCTTTTCCAAATATTATCATTCTATAATAATGTTTTAATACCTATTTCGACAAGTGCATTCAAAATCTAAACCTTTATTTGATTTATTGAATCATGATAATCATTTTGAAACATAATTTGTCCCCTTTATATTTGTTTTGAATTCTTCATTGATGTCAATATCTACACTTTCCTAGGCTAATCCATTAACGCTCCCTGCTGATTGTTCCTGAACACCCATTTGTATTTCGGTATTTCCTTTTTCGATTTGCATTTTTTTTTTGCAAAAAATTTTCTTTTTGATCTGTCATTGTGCTCCGATTTTATTTCAACTATTGTTTTATTTATTTTATTCTATTTATTTCTGCACCTGTTAATATGTTTATGTCACATAACACCGCTTATATTTGCAAGGTTATTTACAACAACGTTCCTGGTATCATCGGAAGTTATTTTCTCCTATATTCTGAAGTTCTTAGCATTATGACTCGCCACTGAATAGAGAAAGGTAGAATGTGCATGTTACATATTTATAAACCTTGTATGTCAACGTTTTTTGGTTTATTTTAGATTTCGTTTTTGGTGAAAATGCTATTGAATTTACAGGGCTTTGCTAAAGAATTATTCTTTGAATGTAAGCTTTCAAAAGTTTTAAGAGTTTTCGCCTGGTAAAATATTTTACGCCCACAGATCTGGTTCCTTTCTGATTGAAAAGGCCTACGTTTCCAAATTTTTGGCGAAGTGAATTAGTCATAGTGCTCTTTTTTATAGACGGTGCCCAACTGACACTACTATAGTGTGCGGTTTTGAAAGTTTACAAAACAGATTGATTCTAGGGGTGATTTGATTCATAGAAACATCATAAATTTGCATAAACCAATGAATAACATAGAATCATCAATAACGTATAGGAATCAAACAAATTTCGTTCAAGTACTTCATTTCTTAATAAGAAAGTTTTGATAAATCCAAAATTAATTATATTATTGCTTTAGAAAAGGTAGACTCAACATTAGAATATTCTGTTAAAAAAAAACTACACGGAAAGAAGCCGAAACTACGTAAATGTAACATTATTTGGTTTAACCCACCCATCAGCTGTAATGTCCAAATAAACACTGAAAAATGTACCTACATTAAATTCACAAAATGTCTACCATTCACCATACTAAAAAGAATTTTAACAATTACAATGTTAAAGTCGATTTTAGTTTTTTTAAGATTATAGATAAATATATTTCAGAACATGATATCAAATGAATTCTTAGCTCTGCTGAACAATATCTGTTAACTTACTAAAAATAATAATGGCCTTTGTAAAATAATATTTGCAACTGCCGAAAATCTAAAACCTGTCTATTGAGTGACAGTATATTTCAAACAAACAGTGCGGTTCAACATATTAACTTACTGAACGCAGAGAAAAAAAGAAGAAAAGAAAAAAGTAGAAACAACAGTGAAGGATTAACGATTATTACACTATTTACCGATAAACAACTAAAAAGAATACATGCCTCAACTTTTACAAAAGATAGAACTGTTTCTAAATGACACAGATTGAACCAAACAAAAAGCAAGCAGTAAATTTAAAAGAAAATACTGTATTTCAATACTGAACGCTACAGATGTAAACAAACGCAAAACACAAAACTGTATTTTAACAAAAAAACAAACTTACTGAACGCTAAGCAAAGAAACAACAATGCAGGAAGTTAAAGTATTACATTCTCTAAAAAATGTACCGATACCTAACAGGAAAGAATGTATGCTCCAACTAATACAACAAATTGAACAATTTTTAATAAGAATGAGATGGAAAGTGTTCTTCTTTTAAATAAAACCATAGGAACAAGAAAAATGACAATGTAAGTAATTTCAATTTTAAAACAACGAATTATCCCCCTTTATTCAAAGAATTAATTGCTTTTTAGAAAGACATAATCTCTATTTTAGACAATATAAAATTTTAAAAAATCAAAAACAAATTCCAGAAATTATTAAATACTGAAGTAAAGAAAATTAAAAAAAAACACAAAACATCCTTATTAAAGGAGATAAATCCAGGAATATATACCAAATAAAACCAAACATAAATGAAAAAAATTATTAGAAGAACGAACTAAATCTTACAAAAAAGCCCCAGATTCATACCGTGAAAACATCAATAATGAGGCTAAAATCAATAAATTAAATTTAAGTAATAAAATACAAATATTAACTGGCAAACAAGATTTCTTTACAGTGAAAGACCACAAAGATGACTTTAACAACAATCCGTCATACAGACTAATTAATCCTAAAAAAGAAGAAGTGGGTAAAAGAAGCTATCAGATATTATAATATATTTGCGACTTGTTAAGAAACAGCCACTGAATCAAACCAGTGGAAAAACATTAGTGACTGTATTTCATGGTTCCAAAAAATGAAATGCAAAAGCAAATACACATTCATCAAATATGATATAAAATACTTTTACCCATCAATATCTGAGAAAGGTTTACTAGAAACATTTAATTTTGCTAAAATGTACATAAAAATACCATCAGACCATGTTGATATAATATTCAGTCAGTTAATTGCCATACGTGTTATACGCTTTGTGCGATCATGTCTCTTTAAAGACATGACTGACTGGGCAGGAGATTATCCCACAGTAGGTTGCCATTGCTTTCTGCGTTAGACTGGTTGCCGACCAAGGCTACAGAACTCAATCTGTCCTATTATTTAATTCATAACTGGAGGGAAGTGACGGATTAATACCTTTCCCAAGAGTATTTGTGCGTAAGTGAATGCAAAGAATGCGACATAATATTACATTGCCGAAAATCTAAACTTTTCCACAAAGGTAAAAAATGGATCAAGAAATCCAACAACGGAGCATTCGATCTATCCGACACCTAGATATATCGATTCACATCACAAATAGTTTTTACAAGTTTCTCATGAAGAACTCTCCCTCCTCTACCAATCCTACACTAACGATAATAAACCAAATTGACAAAAGACGTAAATAAACACTCATGACATATTTCTTTTTAATTTTCAAAATTATATCTAGCTCAAAAATCTGTAGATGTGACAATAAATTGTATAGAGACGAAACCAAAAGAAACAAAAATCAAACAGAACATTTAAACAAGTATAAATTAATAGATCTAGATAAATAAAGAGATACGAAAAAATGAAGGTTTGGATTCTCGACGTGAATCAATACAATCCTGTTTCGCGGCTCATCAGTGTGGCTAGACTTGCTTCTGGCCGTCATCAAAATTGGATTGATTTCGTGTCAGTCGGAGTCGCCAACCCCTAAGCCATAGACGCATGGAATCAGAGAAGAGAATATATAAGCTGTGTATATACACGCCAGTCACAGAGTAATTCAATTCATTGCTAGCAGAAGCGGTAACTATTTTATTAATTTTTTTTTCTCTAGAGAGCTCAGTCTTAATGAGCGCATAATATATTTTATGCATAATATTATATATATATATATATATATATATATATATATAATTCGTAGAATACTTGGTCTATTACTCATGTAAAATCCAATAGAGACGATCTCAAAAGAACTTAATGTTAAATTCATTGAAATTACCGTTACAAATGGCTACTCTTAATATGGACACGTGAGCGTCTGTGCGTAATGATTTTTCGGCAATATTTTGAAGATTAACAGTTGTATCATTTGGGTCTGACGAGCCGCAAGGTCTGCAGCGGCTGTTACATACGTATTACCCATGAAATTGTAGAATATCTAAACAATTTTAATATATATATATATAAATATATATAATCATGCTCTAAACATTCACATTTCTGCAATTTATATTGCGACCATTTTATAACTTTTTCTTGGTCATGATGTGCACCGTGGTGCAGTGGTTATCGGCTCAGAACGGTAAGTTCCAATTCCAGTTTAATTCATTGCATTCACTTATGCACAAACTTGGGAACAGTATTAACCCATTTTCTCCCCTCTAGTAAGGGATTAAATAACAGATCAAATTGGGTTCTATAGCCTTGGTTGGCAACCAGTCGACCGCATAATGCAATGGCAACATACTTCGAGATAACCTTCTGCCCAGTCAGTTATGTCTCTTTCGAGACATGAACAACCAAGCGTGTATCACGTATGTCACTTAACTGACATACTGACTGGACAAGTTAAACCTTGTCTGTAAATAACTGTGGCACACACACACACACAGACACACACACACACACAGACACACACACACACACACACGTACATATATTTATGTATGTTATATTTATACTGAAGAGCTCAATAAATGTAAATATAAAAAGAACACACATTGCCTGACGATCGCATTTAAGTACAAACAGACTGTTGGTGTCACATGTTGAATTAAATGTCCATTATTTATGTGTGTGCGTGTGTACATTTACTCCCTGCCATAATTATTAGGCCACTCCGGTGTTTTAAAAAATAATGTTTTCATAATATTTTTTACTATTTATTGCCAAGTGAATAATTGTAAATGAAAATAGAATGGTTCTTTTGTTAATACTGCACAATAATGTGCGCATCAAATGTGTTTATATACATTTAATAATTGCCTATTTTGCAGTTTCATCAATGAAAGAATGAAAAAAAATTAGGGTGATTCGGACGAGTTCATGTTTGCTTCCTTGTCTTGTAAAATTTTGCAAAGTAATAATTACAAAAGAACCATTCTAATTTCATTTAGAATTGTTCACTTAAAATAGTATGAAATATATCATTTCTTTTAAAAACTGTGGTGGCCTAATAATTAGGGCTGCTTGTGTATATGTAAAACAGAAAATATGAATGATGACTGAAGGAAAATATTTACAAAGAAGGAGTTTCTTCTTTTGATGGAATTTATCAATGCAACATATCATCATATAATTAAATACTTTGTTAAAGAAATGATTTTCTTTTTTATATATTCTAAGGAATTAAAGAAAAAGTGTAAAGACAGATAACGATATAGTGTTTGGTTTGTTGTCGTGTTCCAATAGAAGAATGACAACCAACCAATAAACAAAAATATATTCCTAAATCGCTATAGTTTTGATCAGTCAGTCAATTAAGTGCTATACGTGATACACGCGTGGGCGATTATGTCTCGCAAAAGACATGATTGACTGGGCCGAACATTATCCAGCAGTAGGTTGCCATTGTGTTCTCCGCTAGACTGATTGCCATCCAAAGCTATAGAACCCAATCTGTTTTGTTATTTAATCCATAACTGGAGGGAAGAAATCGATCAATACCTTCCCAAGGGTATTTTGCGTAAGTGAATGCAATGAATTCATCTGGAATTCGAACTCGGCTTCTCGTTTTCTCGATCTGAGCCGATATCCACGGCATCATTACGGACATCTGTTTTGATATTAAGCCTAAAAATGATATTCTGTGTATACATACGTCAGAAATAGTTTGTTGTAGGTAGATTGTTCATTTAAAGTGAAATGAAATTTCACTCTGATTTTTCGTTAGCAACTGACAAGTTTGTGTTTATCTCTGAAAATCTCTAGCACAGAGTTTTAATAATCATGTTTAAAACTACCAAATTTTTTTTTAATTCGTCAACACTTCAAGCCGACAAAGTCGTATATCTTTACGAATGGCGATGAGCTATTATTCAGGAAAAACAATTTTAAAGAAAACAGTATAGAATTGTCAACTAATTTAATTTTTTGTTGATCTAGTTAAAGCTGCCGAAGTTCTTCGGTGGAAGGTTCAAATTGGTTCACTGAAATATTTAATCTGACTTGCAGACCGTAAGGAATATCGATTTCTTTCCGGAATAATATGCTTTATATTTTACATTTAGTAATTCTAAATAATATTTTTTTTTTGTTTTGGCAAACGCTGAGGAATTTTATCGACCTGCCATCCCGAATTATGCTGAATAAAATACAAGAAGAAAATCTACCTGATTCCTAGAGGAATCTACTCGGTAAATGATACCTTGCTTTAAAAAGGTTTACCCGGTATTAGGTGCCTATCATTTGTCATAATACATTATTCTGGAAACACATTTCAATGATGAAGCATTCACAATCTGCTTATATATAGGCACACCTGGATTGATACGCATTAATTCTTTTTTTATACAATAAAATTCGCTTAGTGTGTTACAAAATTCTTAGTTTAATCATAGTAACTGAAAACTGATTTTTAGTTACCAATGTCCACATGAACCTCAATAAACGAGGGGTTCTTGAATTTTGTTTTGTTCCGATCCATAGTTACATAAAAGTTAGCAATATTTCTCATGTTTCTATTTCAAAATAAACAAGAATTTTCTCAATATATTGATGCTTCATAATAGTCAAACTTCTACGCAAATTCTATTATCATAATTATTATATAACATCGCTCAAAATAAGTGGTTAAAACAATGTTATCGTAGTTTTAAACTGAGGCATACATATACATTCATATTTAAATTGTCTTAAGAGTATAAATTGGCTGACTTTCTGTGTTGCTGCTAGAAAGTAAATGTAATGAATATCTAATACATTATTTTGACTATGTCTGCATAACTTTGACTATTTGGGGATAGTTCATTCTTACCCGGAGCTCCAAGTTTGTAATTTAGCTCTGTTAATTGTTTTATTTGAGCCGATTTAGTTCTGAAATAGATTCAATATATTATGCATTTTCAAATGATTATGAAGTTGCATGGTGTTGATCTTCACTTAAAGATTTAACCTTCCATATATCTTTCGATTACATTGATTTATCACTTTTTGAGTCTTATTTATTAATTTGCGTCTGCTTATCGCACCCGGCCGGAAGCTACGACCGGCTGCTCAAATGTCTAAAACGCGTCACTCCGGAAAAGAAAGCGAGGCCATCAATTTCCGGTGACTCAGCATTTCCAGGGACCAAAACGCTGAAAAATAACAACAAAGCAAAGTATAAACACACACAAACGCTCGCACACAAAAACAATACTCTGAAACTAATCTATATACACATGGGGTGCAAACAAAACCCATGTGTACATTCGAAAGTGGAGAGAGAAATTGTTACTAACCAAACAAGAGATTACTAGCTCGGCAATGTTGAAGACCATAGCCGACAGAACATGGCCGATGTTTCTCAACCAAAACCAGAGGAGCGGGACCTGGGGTTGAGCGACGTGCTCCCCCTACCACCAGCGCCTGGCCGACTTTGCCACTCGCCATAGCAGCAGCCGCAACCAAATTCCAGCAGCCCAGCAGCAGCCGCCAGTAGCCAGCAGGAGCAGTCACGCAGTAGCAGCAGCCGTCCCTAGCCCAACCTGCCAACTCCAGCAGCAGCAGCAGCCACATTCTAACAGTCCTTTTTAGGACTCTCTGTTTACATATATCTAGTCCTTTTAAGGGCTTCCCGTTACTGTTATGCACAAGTCCTTTTAAGGGCTCTTCAATTACATATGCGATAGCCCTTTTCAGGGCTAACCTGCCCCCAAGCAGCAGACGCACCAAGCAGGCAGAAGCAGCTGACGTACCAGGCAGAAGCAGCAGACGCACCAAGCAGCTGACGCACCCGGCAGACGCACCAAGCAGCTGACGCACCAGGCAGACGCATCAGGCAGAAGCAGCCGCCAGCAAGTGCAGCCAACTCCAGCAGCGGCAGCCACACTCTACAATAGTCCTTTTTAGGACTCTCCGTTACATTGATATAGCCCTTTTAAGGGCTTTCCGTACTGATATGCACAAGTCCTTTTAAGGGCTCTTCATCTACATATGCAATAGCCCTTTTCAGGGCTAACCTACCTGAGCAGCAGAAGCAGTAGACACAGCGGGCGCACCAGGCAGATCCCGGCTACACTCACGACCGTACGTCTAAAGACAGCCGGAGCGGAATTTGCAACGACCAACTTCGCACCAGTACTACCCAGCCAGCTACCGGCTTACCGTC